>JALPCE010000013.1:0-171109 GCA_026538705.1 Aureobasidium sp. GC_Fusr_1
CTGGGAGGCGCCGCGGCGGGAGGGCAGGTCGCTGGGGTTGAGGATGGCGGGGTTTGCGTTGTCCTTGTCCATTGTGAAAGATCTTTGTGCTTGCAGGGATATGTGTGTTTGGTTGTGGGTGTTTTGAGGGATGGTAGAATGCGATTGGGGTTGATGCAAGTGGTTGTGGTGGGGCAAAGGAAAGAAAAAGGAAGAAATATTGAAGATTAACTACTATGACGTTTTCCTGCTGACATTGAGCATGTGTTGTGATTCGTCCATTCCGTCTTCACGCATCTATCCTATCTTCATCGTCGGACCAAACCATCCAATTCTTTCGACTTGCCGCCCTTCATGTTTTCTCTATTGTCGAGCACAGTTGGTGTTGCCAGCATTCGCAACCCAACACTTTTGTGCTGGCCGACATGGCGCTTCTTCTCGCAAAGCCACCTGAACTATGCAGCACCTGAGGATCCAATAGCACGACAAAAGAGGCTGGACAAGCGCAACGAACGCTTCCGGCAGCGATACAGAGACGATTCAGACTTCCGCGAGAGGTGGATTGCATTGCAAAAGGCCAGGTACCACAGCAATCCAGAAAGGCACAGATTGCGTAAATTTGAAAAGTGTAAACAGGATCCTGCATACTACAAAGTCACACTCAAGCGCAGCAATGTTTCAAACGCTCGTCGATTCGTCAATGATCCCAGATTCGCCTTTACAAGATCACTATACAAATGGTGCGTGAAAAATCCTTGGGTCCGGAGAGAACTACCTTGGAGAACCCATGTACCTGTACTTTACCCAGAAAAGGTTTCCAAGCAATGTGCTGGATGTGACCGTCTGCAACAAGGAGGGGGTCTGAAACTATGGTACGTGAATTATGAAGCTCTCTGCAACAGCTCACCAGTAGAGCAAACTAACCACATTCTCAGGTGGGAAACGCTCAACGACAACAAGGAAGCCGACCAGGAACAGTGTCTCTGCACGGCCTGTTACGTTCCAAAGGAAAACTGGCAAGACTCATTACCGCAAGGATACGAAGATGTGAGGCTTTTCAAAGAGCTAGTCGCTCGTAAGGAAGAGCTTGACGGTGTCAATCATGGTTGTCAGACTGTGAAGAACATCAAAAGCAGATAAGCATCGAACAACATTAATATTGTAAGTGCTTTGCTGCTTGGCTTGAACTGTCAGATCTCCTCCTGGCCCCACTCTTATTCTGAACAACATCGCGCGGTCGTGAGAGCTGCTGACCTATGCAGAATATACGATTCATGAATACAGCATACATGCTCAGAGAATTAGAATATCGAAAGGTCAAAGACGAGTACGAATTGCTTCCAAGTGTATCATTACAGAAGCAACATCGTACCATCGCACGACATCCCAAAATCCAGGGATGTGACCACCACAAATCGAACAGCGAAGACGACAGATATTGAATTATACCGAAAGAGCACAAGAGCAACTTGGAAACTAAAAGGCACTGTTGCCGACTGCCATACGTCGACCCTGTGTCGCGTCAGCCCCCCACTGTTTAGTCATCACAAAGGGACGCCTTTAGTGTAGTAATGTGCTGTAGCGGTGTCGGTCTGTTTGGAGGGAGTCTGATAGAAAGCCGGTACGGCTGTTTTGTTTACAGCGTTTGGTAATGTATCGAGGTTACGCGTTCGAACTCCGACGACATCATTCTCATGTGCCTCAAACTGGTGCAGCCGTATCCGCTTTGTGTCATGTCGTCAAGGCAGACACACGACAGCGAGGACATGATCAGTATAGTTTGGTTTGGCTGAAAAAAAAAAAAGCTGAGGAGAGTTCTTCGTCCCACAACCACAACAGTTGCAAAGCTCGAAATCGACCTCGACTGCTGGGAAAGAGCTGCTATACAGGCTGTATAGCATGAAATTCCAACACGATCTAGGAAGACATGACATCTTGAAAGATGAGACATGCATCGCGATAGTGAGATTATAAAAATACACAGTTCTTCCATCAAAAGTTCTATAGAGTAGTATACAGTGTTTTCAAAATTTACGTCCCCGCTGCCTGGCGCATGAAGAACTTTTTGAGGAAGCCCATCTTGTCTACAGCGTCAAGCCCAAGACTTCTTGCCCAGACGACAGGACCACTGCCAGCGCTGTATAGCTTGTGCAACTTGTCTACGGCGCCCAGCATAGCGTTGTTCTTTGCCCACTGTTCAGCATTGTATGCGTCCAATGCCCAGTTGCTGCCAATGTCCTTGCCCACGGAGAGCGAGAAGTTAATGTGCTTAGCAAGCGACTGAGCATCACCGAGACCCTGATTCAGACCTTGGCCAGCGAGAGGGTGAATAGTATGAGCTGCATCTCCGAGGAGAGCGACGCGGTGACCGGTATAGGTATCTGCATGACGCATACGCAGCGGGAAAGAAGCAACACTGCCCTCTTGAACGGCAGAAATCTTTTGCGGGATGCGCTCAGAGTTGAAGGCGGTGTTGGCTTCACGCCAGGAAAACTCGTCGGCTTGACCTGATGTCATGGTGTGCATGTATTCGAGGTCGACTGGTAAGAGTCTGAATGCAGCGTTCACCATGGCAGTAAAGTCGGTGCTGCTCAGTGACTTGAGGAGAGCGGCTTTTTCGGGTGTAGTCGACCACACTAGAGTGGCTACATTGCCGGGTAGAGGCAATAGTGCGACAGGACCGCTAGGGAGGAAGCGCTGATATGCTGTTCTGTGGTCATTTTGTCCCCAGTTGGCTCCTTCGATCTGCACAGTGGCTACCACGCCATGGCGATTGTAGTCCCAGCCTCTTGAAGGGATACCAGCAAATGTTCGTACAGGACTGTTTGCTCCATCGGCACCGATCAGAAGACGAGCAGCCAGTTTGCGCGAGTTGTTAAGAGACACGACTGGCCAATTTGACAAATCCATGCTCTCTGTTTCTTTTCCAAGCTCGATTCCATCGACACGCGTTTTGTCCATTACGTCGATCGCGGGCAACGAATTGAGGCGAGCCAGGAGGGCGGATGTGAGATTGGTGTTCTCGGTCATGGTAGCCACTGTATCCGAGACGTTTGAAGACGACGAGGGATCGAAACTGATGCTGCTTCCAGACACGCCGTCCCACACCTGCATGGCCTGGTATGGCTGCACGCGGGATGCAGCGATGTGCTTCCATGCTCCAATGTCATTCAAGAATTTGACTGAGCCAGGAGTGAGAGAGCTGCATCTGTTGGAAAAGGTCGGCGACTCGGCTTGCACCTGTGACTTGTTGAGGTCTTGCCCCTCGACCAGGGCAATCTTGAGGTTCGCAGTCTTGGGAGAAGCACCTACACATCTCAGCACTTCAATTCTACACTACAGATGCTGTGTCTGATCTTACGAAGCGCGCTGAGCAAGCTCAGTCCTGCTGGACCGCCACCAACGCACACGACATCATAGATTTCCGGACCTGTCGGTACAGGCGCGGCGACAGGCGTCGTGCGTGACCAGAAGGATCGCGAGGCGACAAAGATGTTCGAATATCTCGAGGATACCCGGGAGACTTCACATGGTGTTCGGGGGAGCCGCAGCGGCATGCCGGCAGAGATTATGGCGAGGATGAGAGATGGAGTGATTGAGCCGAAGTCTGTTCTCCAGATCTTGGTGACGTTCGGCGCAAGAGTCTCCGTTCCTTCGGGCTATCTCTCAGCGGACTTGTGCGTCGCTTGCTGATTGGTTCAAGGTTCTACTAGGAGAGACATGGCCACAACATGACCTTTTTGTTCTTCGGACGATTCTCAGGAGCACAAGCACATGAAAGACGGTATAAGACCACCATCACGTGTGTGCAGTCAGCAACGGACGTTGATTCGCTAGAAGGAAAAGGTCATCCGAGCCTTGAAAATCACATGTCAGATTGCCGACGGTTGGCCGACCCCTCCTCTACCCCGGACTTGGTTTCGTGCCTTCCTGCACTTGACAGGAAACAAAGAGCGGGTTTTGAGACGACTCAAAGCACTCCGTTGCCGACGCTGTCTCCACATGTGAAGGAGCCCGAATTGCCTTGTTGGAGTAGATTCACAGTGCCAGTGGGTCATCAGTCCCCGAGCCCTAGAGGTCAGTCAAGTAGCGGTTGGCTCGCGGAATTCCGTGGAGGGTTCAAGGAGGCAGGAAGGCAAACAATTTGGCTCGAGTCTCGACGGGGTGCCTCGGTCCATATCTCCATACCTTTTCCCCACACGTGCATTTAGCGCATGTGGTCGGTCCCCATTAAACACCCTTTGCCCTCGTCTTTTGCTCGTGCCTCCGTTTCCCCCTTCTTCCCCCATTATCCAGTTCATTTCTTTGTTGTTTGTGATACCCCCGATTCTGCCACCATGCCTGCAAGAGTCATCGTTGTCGGTGCTGGCCGTAAGTCTTCAGAACCCATCAACTGTCTCCTGTGAGTGTAGTTCTAACATCGAGCAGTCTCCGGCCTGAGTGCCGCTCACACTATTTACCTGAACGGCGGAAATGTCGTTCTACTCGACAAGAACAGTAAGAACACGCGCTTTCTTGTCAAATTACACCTTGCTGACTTGTCATCTACAGACTTCATGGGAGGAAACTCCACCAAAGCCACATCCGGAATCAACGGTGCTCTCACCCGTACACAGACCGATCTCGGCATCAAAGACAGCGTCAAGCAATTCTACGAAGACACCCTGAAGTCAGCCAGAGACAAGGCTCGACCCGATCTCATCAAAGTCTTGACCTACAAGTCAGCCGGTGCCGTCGAATGGCTGCAAGATGTCTTCAACCTGGATCTGACACTTGTTTCGCGTCTCGGGTGAGTTTACACCGAGGCATCCAAGTCGAGTCACGAACTAAACAGAACACAGAGGTCATTCGTTCCCCCGTACTCACCGTGGCCACGATGCCAAGTTCCCGGGTATGGCCATCACATATGCCTTGATGCAAAAATTTGAGGAGCTCGCCGAGACCGAGCCTGAGCGCGTATCGCTCATCAAGAAAGCCAAGGTCACCAAGATCAATAAGGATGGAAACAACGTTACCGGTGTCACATACACCTTCAACAACGAAGAGGTCACAGTTGACGGCCCTGTCATCCTCGCAACCGGAGGTTACGCTGCCGACTTTACAGACGATTCTCTGCTGAAGAAGTGGAGACCTGATACCTTTGGCTTAGCCACAACCAACGGTGCCCACGCCACTGGTGATGGTCACAAGATGCTCATGCAAATCGGAGCCAACGGCATCGATATGGACAAGGTTCAAGTTCACCCTACTGGTTTGGTAGATCCTAAGGATCCTGGCTCTAAGTGGAAGTTCTTGGCTGCTGAAGGTACGTCTATGAAATTCAGTCAATCAATATCGTTTGCTGACGTATCATAGCTCTTCGTGGTGAAGGTGGTCTTCTCCTTAACGGCAAGGGTCAGCGTTTCTCAGACGAACTCGGACACCGTGACTACGTCTCGGGCAAGATGTGGGAGGAGAAGGAGAAGGGCACATGGCCAATCCGCCTTGTACTCAACTCCAAGGCATCCAACACTCTTGACTTCCACACTCGCCACTACTCTGGTCGTGGTTTGATGAAGAAGATGAGTGGTGAGGAGCTCATCAAGGAGATCGGTTGCTCGAGGAAGGACCTCGAGCAGACCTTCAGCGACTACAATGAAATTGCCGATGGCAAGCAGAAGGACCCTTGGGGCAAGAAGTACTTCCACAACATGCCTTTCCAGGTAGACGACACCTTCCACGTTGCCGTCATGGAGCCTGTCCTCCACTTCACCATGGGTGGCATTGAGATCAACGACCAGGCACAATGTCTGAACTCGGAAGGAAAGCCATTCGACGGTCTCTTCGTCTGTGGTGAGCTTGCGGGTGGTGTTCACGGATCCAACCGTCTCGGTGGCTCATCTTTGCTCGGCTGTGTTGTTTACGGTCGCGTTGCTGGTGACTCAGCAAGCAAGTACTTGTTCCAGCAGGTCTTGAACGGTGGCGGCTCTTCAGCAGCCCAGCGTCTGGGACAGATCAGCCTGCACATCGACCCCAACCAACCTGGAAAGATCTCTGTGGAGTGGGCAAACGGTGTTGGTGCTGGTGCTTCTTCAGGCGCCGACGAAGCCATCAAGAGACAGTCGCAACAATCTGCCGGTCCAGTCATGACACCGGCAGGCAAGACTGCAGACTCGTCTGATCCTGCCAAGGTGTCCAAGCCCAATGACATCAAGGACTTCAAGGTCCCTGAGAAAGAATACACTCTCGAGGAAGTAGCCAAGCACAACAAGAAGGAAGACCTCTGGATTGCCGTCAAGGGTGTCGTCATGAACGTGACCGACTGGGTGGAAGAACACCCTGGCGGTCCCCAAGCTCTCTTCAGTCACATGGGCAGAGACGCCAGTGAAGAGTTTGAGATGCTGCACGACGACGAGGTCATTCCCAAGTACGCCGCCGGTATCGTGATTGGCCGAGTAAAGGGCCAGGAAATCACTCTCGAGTACTGATGAATCTTGTATAATGGAGAAATGATCAAAGGCTAGGAAGGAGTTTTTTTGTTGGGTTTCAGATGAAAGTAGCATTGGCATACCTGCTCTTATTGTAGTCCTGGGTAGCCAATCCAAGACTTTTACAATCATGTCTGTTCGTGTGTCAAACCATGTGCTCTTTAGCTTTCCAAGCAACAATAAGGAGGTGCCAGCTGAGCTTTACGAAAAAATGATGATGAAAACAGCTTGGAGATGTGTCTGGGCAGTGTCCGTGTAGAAGTCGGCTCTACGTAGGGTATACGTCGTTTGGCAGATGGATAAACAAAGATGTTTGTCATCTCGTGGACTCATTAGACCACGAATTGAAAGCCATCAAAGACCGATCCTGCCCAGCGGAAGACGGTTGAGAGCAATCAATTGAGCTCGAGCAGTAGACCCTTGCCAGGGTCATCCTACTACATCATCGTTGAAAAGACCTGCATCAACACACTGCAGGTTGCATAATCACTACCGATGACAGCTTAGGGCACAGTATGCAAGCCCTCGTAACACCTTCCTCAACATGAAAAGATCAAATCAACAGAATCCAAGGTTGAGGAAGGATTTCTGGTTGAAAACGGGGTTGCGGCGGATGGCATGATGTTTTCCCTCGATGGTTGAAAAGCTGAAAGCTGACACATGCATGCTTTCTGTGCCACAAAAAAGACCCATCGCTTCTTGCAGTCGGAAGAATGCGGGAAGGAGCGAGCGAACCACCTTGATGGGCTCTTTGCTTATCAGATAACAATATGCGACAAACGAGAAACGATAGGGAAAACACGAAAAAAAGTGTGGTAATAGAGCTATGGTTACAATGTACAATACAGTATAGATTTGGGGGGCAAAAACAAGCCGAGAGCAAGATATCCAAAGCAAAACTCCTGAATGCCTAATTACAAGACGTGGTATGTGTATCGTGCGCCCTCCCCTTTCATACATCTCTTGAAGTGCTGTTTATCATGGTCGAACATCAACACCCCTGTTCCTGAGAAATCCCCATCTATTGCGAAGAAATGGCAACGGCAATGACCTGAGCATCACTGTGGCTAATGCTGACGGTGGTGCTCTTGATGCTCTTCTGTTCGGCTGCGGCCTTGGCGTCACCGTGAAGCTATTGAAATGTCAGTATGTGATTCTCTTGTCAACAAGCGTGATTTACTTACAACAACGGTAGGAGCACCGCTCTCGTCGTTCACAATCTCAATGTCCTTGAGAGGAGCTCCAGCGCCGCGCGAGGCAACCTTGAAGCTCTTGAAGACAGCCTCCTTGGCGGACCACTTGCCGGTGAAGCTGGCCTGAGGGTTAGGAGCCTTGCGGCAGTAGTCTATCTCCTGCTGGGTGAAGTTGCGCTCGAGGAAGGTCTCGTTCTCGATGTTGACAGCATCGATGCTCTCAACATCTACACCAGGGCTGCTGTTACCAGAGGAGTTGACCTTGAGCAACGACTCGACCATCTGAGTGGTGTTGGCATCACGGACAGGCTTCTGAGGCTTGGCAGAGAAGGTGAGCTGGGCAGTCTTCTTGTCCTGGGAAACGCGAGCGCTGGGGTTCAAGAAGACAGTGCTCATCTGGTCGTCCTCGTAAGGAGACTTGTCCTTGGCACGGAACATGGTGTTGTTGATGAGACCGTCGTGGAAGTAGCGGTAAGCCTTCTTTTGTCTGGCCTCGACCTTGGTCTTGTAAGACTGGAACTCGGCCTGGTCAAGAGTGGCGAACAGGTACTTGGGGTGGATACCAATAGCCTGAGCACCCTTCTGACCGAAACCGAAGGAAGTGACTGAGAAGGCCTTGATGCCATCGGTTTGGATGGTTCTGCTGGGGTAGACAATGTAGTCGAACTTCTCCATGATCTTGTCCACGTTGTCGGCGTTGCGGTTACCAGGGACGATACCAGAGTTGAGGACTTGCAGACAGCCGTTAAACATCCATGCACCAGCGGCACCCTTAGGGTGACCGGTAAGGTACTTCTGGAAGATACCAAGAAGAGCATTACCCTTCTTACGGCCGAGGTGCTCCATCTGCTGGCAAATGACATCGGACTCGTTCTTGTCATTGGCCACAGTTGAGGTACCGTGGAACGAGGCGACGTCGAGGTCATCGATGGTCAGGCCCCAGGTGGCGAGGGCACCACGGAGAGGAGCAATGCGAGGATCTTGCTTCCAGAAGTTGTTGCCGAGACTGTACAGGGCATCCTTCTCTTGACGCTTGGCCTCACGCTCGATGAACTTGGCTCTGTCCTCCATGTACTCAGCAGCATCGAACTCAGAATTCTCAGCTTGCATGGCGGCGACTTCCTCCTGCAGGTACATAAGTTCAGACTCTTGCCATGTCTTGATGTTTCTTCTGCGGGCATCCATCTGTCTCTTACGGTACTTGATGTCAAGCAGAGGCGAGGCAAACTTGGAGGTATCCTCACGAGCAGTGGTCAAGACACCCTTGCCAGGAGCGGGAACGGAGCGACCGATCTTGTCAGTGGCAGTAGCAGTGAAGCCAAGAACACCGTAGATTGGAACACCCATGTCGAGAGCAAGTCTAGCATCCATAATGACTTGCATACCGCAACCTTGAGACTCCATAAAGCCGTTTCTGGTGGTGGTAGTAGGTCTGGACATCTCCTTAGGAGTACGGCCGTGGGCGAACTCGTCCTCGGCGTTGCTAGTAGCCTTCATGTTGGCGAACTCGTACGAGCCCTCCTCCTGGAAGTCATCGAAACCACCAACGAAGCACATTCTGGCCTTGCCCTCGACAATGGTGTCGTAACCAATGTCGATGGATTCAACAGCGGTAGCGCAAGCACCGACAGGGGTCTTGATAGGACCAGTGGAGGACATCAACAACATGTTGACCCAAGCGGACATGGTGTTGATGAAGGACTCCTGGAGAATATCCTTTTGAAGAGGCTTGTCCAAGAAGCGGTCCTTGTACATACCACGGAGAGCAGTAGTACCACCAATACCGGAACCGATACAGTTACCAACTTCCGAGATGTGGACGTACTTGTAGAACTCGTAAGGGTCAGTGATACCGGAAGACAGGAGAGCTTCGGCAGTTGAGACGAGCACGTAAAGAGTGACGGGGTCGACCTGGCCGATAATGTCCTCGGGAACACCGTACTTGCGGGCGTCCCAACCAGTGGGGATCTGACCAGCAACAAGACGGTCGAATCTGAGAGCCTTGGGAATGAGCAGAGTTGCACCCTTTCTCAGTCTAACCTGGAATTCGCCAGACTCGGGGATCTCGAAGATCTCAACCTTCTCGCCGTGTTGACGTCTGAACTCTTCAGCAGTCTCCTTGGAGGTCTCGAAGGGGTCAAGGTCCTCCTGGATCTGGATCTCCTGGAGAAGCTGCTTCTTGTTGGGGTCGTAGCCGTTGAAGAGCTCGGGTTCGATAAGACGGATACCAGAATGGTCAAGAATGTGCTTCTCGAACTTGGACTTGACGTCCTTGTCGTCGATGGGCTCACCAGTCTTGGCATCAACCCAGCCAGCGTAGCTCTTACCCTTGAGAGGGCCGTTGTGGTTCTTGATAAGGCCCATAATCCAGGCCATTTCAACACAACCCTCGAGAGAGAACTCGCCATAGGCTTCCATCTCCCAACGGGTTCTTGAGTTACCCCAAGGACCAACCTCGGAGAAACCAGTAACAACGACGACCTTCTCCAGGTCCACCATGCCCTTGAGGTTCTCGTTGAGCGGCTTGACCTCAGACTCCCAATCGGGAACCTTAGGGAAGTCGAACTTCAAGTTGGCACGGGGCTGGACGGTGACCTTCTTGTAGAGGGCCTCGTGGCTCTCACCGTGGACGATCTTGTTCTCGACTGAAGTCTCACGGGTAACGGCCTTGCGGATCTCGCTGGTCTCAGTGACATCCTTGCGGAGCTTGGTCATCAAGTCCTTAAGGTTGGGAAGGAACTGCAGACCACCGTTGAGATCGGCGAAGACAGGCTCCTCCTGGCAAAGGTTGACGATAGCAGGTCCCATAAGACCCAAAAGGTTGAAAGCCATCTCTTGCTGAGAGAAGGTACGAGCGCCAGTCTTCTCAACACCCTCAGCGACAATGTTGTTGCCACCCATGAGACCAGTACCACGGGTCCAGCCAATGACTGCACCGCAGATGGTGAGGTAGGAGCCCCAGCTCTCGGAGTGCCATCTGTTGAATAGAGTCTCGAGAGCAAGCTTTGACTCGGAGTAGAGACCATCGTTACCAAAGGTACCGTGGTTAGGAGAAAGAGGGAGGATAACCTGGGCAGGACGAGTCTCAAAGCCACGGACGGCCTTCTGAGCCTTGACACCACCGAGCATTCTGAGCAAGTTGGTCAACATGATTCTGTGAGCCAATTCAGACTTGGAGTCGATGTTGTCAATCTCGCGACCGTTCTCGGGAATGGCGGCGAAAGGAACAATGTAGTCAAGATCCCATCCGAGACCCTTCTTCTCATCGTAGATGTAGTCGACGAGAGCGTTGACATCCTGCTGACTTCCTTGGTTGAAAGGCACAACGATGAGCTGAGAGCCCTTGGCACCATAGCGAGTGTACATGGACTGGTAGTACTCGGTGACTTCGCGGGAGAAGCGACTGGTAGTGACAACGACCTTGGCACCACCGCTAATCAGGCCCTGAAGAACCTCTGCACCGATAGAACCAGCACCGGCACCGGTCATAAGAGCGTGCTTGCCCTGGAAAGTGACACCAGACTTGGCAGCTTCCTCGAGGCCCTCGAGGTAGACACCAGTAAGCTTCTTGCTGTACTCCCAACCGTGCTCCTCCTTGCGCTTCAAGTGCAGGAAGGGAATGGTCTCAACCTTGCCGGGCTTCAGCTGGCCGTTGGCGCGACCCTTGCGGCCCTTCTTGCCGCTCTCGGTAGGCATAATCTGACCCTCGTTCATCGACAGCGAACGGATGATGTTGCTGTAGAGTTGCTTGATTTGCAACTGCGATGACTTGGTGAGCTTGTGTTGCTGGCGAATGAGCTTGTAGACACGCTGGAGATCGTTCTGGACCTTGGTTCTGTTTCCGTACTCGGAAATCTTGCCACCCTCGGCCATCTCACGAACGTAGTGTTCGAGCTTGCGAACAGCTTGTCTGGGTGCCTCCTCGTAGTTCATGTTTCCGCGAGCGTCAATGGTGAGCTGAGGAGCGGTGGGGACGGAGACGTCCTTATAGACAGGGGCGACGTCAAGGACGTCCTTGCAGTTGTCGATGAGCTGCTGACCCAGAGCCTTTGCGAGCTCGTAGGTCTCGCCGCGCTCGGTAGGGCAGTGGTCGATGTGGTATTGCATGAACTCGAGGAGCTTGGGGTTGGAGCGGTTCATGATCTGGATGCAGCGGCTGACGATCTCGCGGTCGACAGCGGTCAAGCGACCGAAAATGATGTCGTAGTACATGCTGAGAGCGTCCTGGCGAGCCCAGTTCCATGACGAGTCATAGACACGGGCCTTGAGAGGGCTGAACGAGGGCTCAATACCGGCGGCGTAGAAGTCACCGTGCTCGGCGTTCCACAGATCGAGCTGGGCCTGGAGAGCAGTGTTGTTCGAGGCAGCAGCAACGGCGGCCTTGTCGCCTGCGCGCAAGTCCATCTTGAGGTAACGAGCAAAGAGCTCGAGTTGTTGCTTGAACAGGGCCTTCTGGTCCTTTGTGAGAGCGTCAATTGCGGCGGGGTCCATCATCATACCTCCTGCACCAGCGCCAGCGTCACCGCCAGCTGTGGGTGCGGAAAGGCTGATTCCGGCAATACCAGCGTAGACGTTTGCGACGGTGTCCAGCCATGCCTTAGCATCGTTCTCGGAGCCAAGACGAGCTGCGGGTTCTTGAGTCAATGCCAGCAAAAGTACACCATCCTGGCGACCGGGACCGAGTCCCCATCGTGTTTCGAGATGCTTGCGGACTGCAGTAATGTTGAAACCACCAGGCATTTTGGATGATACCAGACGGGCAATGAGCGAAGATGACTGCTTGCCGAGCTGACCATTGAAGGTAGCTTGCATAGCGGCACCCAGCTCGTCGAGAGGTGTGTCTTCTGGCTTTTCGGGTGTTGAGCCGAATTCTTTTCCAAGGTCTCCGAGGATTTCGTTTTGAAGTGTTGATTTACCTGTGAGCCGATTGAGTCAGTGATTGTAGTATAGAAGACATCCGATTCGAGATCACTCACCTCCAACCAGATCCTTGATTGCCTTGCTGAGAGGAATGTCCATCAAACCCTTCTTCAGCTTTTGAGCAACCAATGCTCTCAGAATATCCACAGCACCAACGGGTGCATCTGCAACTGCTGCTGCTGGGCCAGCGCTTGGTGGTGGGGGTGCTGCTGCGGCGACGGGAGCGGCGGATGCTGATGAGCCAGCTGAAGCAGCTGCAGCAGCAGCGGGTGCCGGAGTAGCCTCCTCCTCCTCGACGGGATCAACGTCGTAGTAGATGTCCTTTGCGTCCTTGTTGTAGCAGAGAATCTGTCTTTGCACTGATCTTGCAGCGTCGTAGGCTTCGTACTTTGAGGCGAGTGTGCGCTTGGCCATGACACCGAGGGTGTCTGCGGGACCAATTTCGACAATGCGTTCGGTGGTCTTCTCGCCGAGGATAACATCTTGTGTCTCAATCCATCTCACGGGCGAGGCGAACTGATATGCGAGAAGCTCGACAAGGAGCGTGTGGGCGAGCTCCTGCTCGACCTCAGGACGCATGTTGGCGGAACAAAAACAGCAAACAGCAAATTACAAAGAATGTACAATCGACGAGCGATTGGGAAAAAGATGGATGAGAGAAGTCTCGCGGAGAGTTGGAGCGAGACGAGACAGGAGAGGAAAGTGAGGAAACGAACAAATGCGCGGATTCGGGTGTGGAGAAGAAAGAAGGGTCAGCTAGCTTCAAGAGCTGCCTGGGAGTGCTCGGTCACCTTCTGATGATCAATCGACCGAGGAAGGGTCGAGGAGCAGAAGGGATGAGCGAGACTGTACCACGCACCGAGAGGTTGGTGAGGGGTTCTTGATACCAACGTGCAGAGGTTGAGATGAGGCACAAATAATGGCACGATTGCTGACTGGCTTCTTCAATTTTTTGTCGCGACTTGCTGTCCTCATGAGATTTCGGTGAGCGGTTCTGCCAAGCCACAGCTTTAGCACGCGGGAGCTAGTGGGCTCGAGATTGGTATTTGAGCTTCATCTAATTGTTGCTTTTCCCTGCGTCGACATCCATCCGACCGATGCGGGCCTGTGAGAGGGCGTGAAACAGGATTGTAGATAGCCCGAGTATTGCACTGCATGCTGTGAGCAGCCGGGGGGCCGCTGCATTGCATACCCAACTGTTGAGTCAACAGTTTGTCTGAGCAGTTGGGGAGGAGCATCTCGAAACGCGTTCCAGAGCAGTGCATAATTACTTTCGGCGCTAGACCCACCGGCAGAGTCGCCGGTCACACCCCTGGTCGTCCGACTTGCCGCACGCTTGCCAGAACTTCACCTCCGCCAGGGCTTAAGCTATCTCGTAAAGACCCGAATCCACCGCCCAGGTTCCCTCCAAGTCAACCTTCCACTCCTCATCCTTTTGCTGTCTGGCACTCCAATTCCCCCTCAGATCAGCTCCTTCTTCCTCTCCTCCAGCTCTACTCTCTTCCCCGAGGGAGTCTAGTCTGCTCGCGGAGCTGTTGCCTGCACTTTAGCTGCTTCGAATTTGTCACGAGGCCAATTGTCCTTCTTTTTTCCACTGCCACATTGCTTTGTGAGATTTCTAGGTAAGCTCTATCCTCTTGCTCGCTGCTGCCTTCTGAATTGGCCCTCGTGTTCGAATTACATGCGCCGTCGAGGTTGCCTCTCAAACCGCCGGCATCCCCGCATTAATTTCTCTACCATTTTTTCAACCTCTCGCTGACCAGCTGTCGTCTCCAGCGGTCACGTACACAGCCTTTCTTCACCATGTACGGCTCCGGCTCACAGACCGGTGTCTCGACACCTCGTTCTCAAGCCGTTTCTCGCCCTCTTATTCTTTCGCACGGCTCTCTCGAGTACTCGTTTCTAATACCCACTGCTCTCCACTTCAGCGCCTCGCAACTCAAGGATGCCTTCATCGCCACTCTCCCTACACCTACAGATGAGCTTGCTCAGGATGATGAACCTTCATCCGTCACCGAGCTTGTAGCTCGCTACATTGGCTTCGTCGCCCGCGAGGCCGACGAGGGCGATGACCCGGGCTCCTACGAGGAGGTGCTCAAGCTCGTTCTCCACGAGTTCGAGCGTGCATTCCTCCGTGGAAATGAGGTCCACGCCATTGCTGCTTCTCTTCCCGGCATCTACGAGAAGAAGCTCGTCACTGTTCAGTCGTACTACGCCGCCAGAGCTGCCGTCAGCAGGCCGATCAAGTCTCACGAGTCGGCTCTGTTGCGCGAGGCCGATGATGAGAATGCCTTTATCTACGCTGTTTTCGGTGGCCAGGGCAACATCGAGGAGTACTTTGAGGAATTGAGAGAAATCTACACCACCTACCCCTCCTTCGTCGAGGACTTCGTCACTGCAGCAGCTGCGCACCTGCAGACACTTTCCAGAGAGCCTCAAGTTCAGAAGCTCTACCCCAAGGGTCTGGACGTCATGCGCTGGCTGCACAACAAGGACGCTCAGCCTGACGTTGACTACCTTGTTTCAGCACCCGTCAGTTTGCCCCTGATTGGTCTTACACAGCTCGCACACTTTGTTGTTACTTGCAGAGTCCTCGGCACCCACCCTGGAAACGTGCGCGACAGACTGAGTGGTACCACTGGTCACTCTCAGGGTGTCGTGACTGCTGCAGCCATTGCGGCTTCTAAGAGTTGGGAAACTTTCGACAAGGCTTCAAGAGATGCTCTCTCGATTCTGTTCTGGATCGGTTTGCGCAGTCAGCAGGCATACCCCCGTACCTCGCTGGCTCCCTCGACCCTTCAGGACTCGATCGACAGCGGCGAGGGTACCCCGACCCCTATGCTCTCCATCCGCGACCTCACCCGCGAGGCCGTTCAGACTCACATTGATGCCACCAACCAACATCTTCCTGAAGACCGCCACATCGCCATCTCGCTTGTCAACAGCGCTCGCAACTTCGTTGTTACCGGTCCCCCCATGTCTCTGTACGGTCTGAACCTTCGTCTTCGCAAGGTCAAGGCCCCTACCGGTCTCGATCAAACTCGTATCCCCTTCACCGACCGCAAGGTCCGCTTTGTCAACCGTTTCCTGCCCATCACCGCTCCTTTCCACAGCAAGTACCTCGCAGAGGCAGACACCCACCTCCAACAAGATCTCAAGGACATTGTCATCCCCAGCTCTGACTTGGGTATTCCTCTTTACGACACCAACACTGGCAAGGATATCAGCCAGGAACCCACCGACAACATTGTTCCTCAGCTTGTGCGCATGATCACTCAAGATTCGGTGAACTGGGAGACTGCCACCGTTTTCCCCAGAGCTACCCACGTCCTCGACTTTGGTCCTGGTGGTATCTCTGGTCTCGGTGTTCTCACCAACCGCAACAAGGATGGTACTGGTGTCCGCGTTATCCTTGCAGGCACCATGGATGGTACCAACGCCGAAGTTGGTTACAAGCCCGAGATCTTCGATCGCGACGCCGAACACGCCGTCAAGTATGCCGTCGACTGGGTCAAGGAGCACGGTCCCAAGCTTGCCCGTACTTCCGCTGGCAAGACCTTCGTTGACACCAAGATGAGTCGCATGCTCGGTCTTCCCCCAGTCATGGTTGCTGGTATGACCCCTTGCACTGTCCCTGCCGAGTTTGTTGCCGCAACCATGAACGCCGGTTACGAAATCGAACTTGCTGGTGGTGGTTACTTCACCGACGCAAAGATGACTGCAGCCATTGCCGAGATTGAGAAGAACATCCCAGCTGGCCGCGGTATCACGATCAACTTGATCTACGTCGCTCCCCACGCTATGGCATGGCAAATTCCCATGATTGCCAGACTTCGCGCTGATGGTGTTCCGATCGATGCTCTGACTATCGGTGCCGGTGTTCCTTCCGTCGAGGTCGCCAACGAGTACATCCGCACCTTGGGCATCAAGCGCATCTCTTTCAAGCCCGGTTCAGTTGAGGCCATCCAGTCGTGTATCAACATCGCCAAGGCCAACCCTGGTTTCCCTGTGATTATGCAGTGGACCGGTGGTCGTGGTGGTGGTCACCACTCCTTCGAGGACTTCCACCAGCCTATGTTCCAGATGTACGGCAGAATCCGCAAGTGCCCCAACCTTGTCCTCGTTGCTGGAAGTGGTTTCGGTGCTGCCGAGGACACTTACCCTTACTTGACCGGTCAATGGGCAAGCAAGTTTGGCTACCCTCCCATGCCTTTCGACGGTGTCCTGTTCGGTAGTCGTGTTATGGTCGCCAAGGAGGCCAAAACCGCCCCTGCTGCCAAGCAGGCTATCGTTGATGCTCCTGGTCTTGATGATGCCGATTGGGAGAAGACCTACAAGGGACCCGCTGGTGGTGTCATCACAGTCCGCTCCGAGATGGGTGAGCCTATCCACAAGCTCGCCACTCGTGGTGTCTTGTTTTGGGCCGAGATGGACCAGAAGATCTTCTCTCTTGACAAGGCCAAGCGTATTCCTGAGCTCAAGAAGAACCGTGACCACATCATCAAGAAGCTCAACGACGACTTCCAGAAGGTGTGGTTCGGTCGCAACTCTGCCGGTGTTTCTGTCGACCTTGAAGACATGACTTATGGTGAAGTTGTCCGCCGCATGGTCGAGTTGATGTACGTTAAGAAGGAGAAGCGCTGGATTGATCCTTCTCTCGCTAGACTTACAGTGGACTTCATCCGCCGTGTCGAGGAGCGTCTTACCACTACTGCCAACAAGAGCTCGCTCATCCAGAACTACTCCGAGATGAACGAGCCCTTCGAGGTTGTTGAGAAGTTCCTTGCCGCTTATCCTGAAGCCGACAAGCAGCTCATCAACGCTCAGGATGTCCAGCACTTCATCCAGCTCTGTCAGCGTCGTGGCCAGAAGCCTGTGCCGTTCGTGCCAGCTCTCGACGCCAGCTTCGAGTTCTTCTTCAAGAAGGATTCGCTGTGGCAGTCTGAGGATCTCGCAGCCGTTGTCGGCGAGGATGTCGGCAGAACCTGTATTCTTCAGGGTCCCATGGCCGTCAAGTACTCTACCAAGGTTGACGAGCCTATCAAGGAAATTCTTGACGGCGTGCACGAGGGCCACATTAAGTACCTGCTCAAGGACGTCTACGGTGACGATGAGTCTAAAATCCCTGTCGTCGAGTACTTCGGTGGAAAGCTCCTTGAGGCCAGCGACGAGATCGATGTTGAGGGCTTGACTGTTTCTGAGCTCAACAACAAGGTCATCTACCGCCTCTCTGCATCTCCTAGTGCAGCCCTGCCCAAGGAAGACTCGTGGATGTCTCTGCTCGCTGGTAAGACCTACTCCTGGAGACACGCTTTCTTCACTGCAGATGTTTTCGTCCAAGGTCAGAGATTCTATACCAACCCCATGCACCGCATCTTCGCACCTGCTCCTGGTATGATGGTTGAGGTCAACCACCCTAACGATCCCAGCAAGACCGTCATCACTGTCAAGGAGCCCGCCTCAAGCGGCAAGTTCGTACAGACCATCGAGGTTGGACCCATGGTCAACAACGAAATCACTGTCCAGCTTATTGAGGACCGCTCTGCCACCAACTCAGCTGTTGCTTTGCCCTTAAAGTTCACCTACCACCCTGAGACTGGCTACGCCCCTATCAGAGAAGTCATGGAGGCTCGCAACGACCGCATCAAGGAGTTCTACTACAAGATCTGGTTCGGTGACGCCGATGTTCCTTTCGACACCCCTGTCACCTCGCGCTTCGACGGTGGCAGAGCTACTGTTACTAGCGAGGCTATCAACGACTTCGTCCATGCAGTTGGTAACACTGGCGAAGCTTTCGTCGACCGTCCTGGCAAGGAGGTCTTCGCTCCCATGGACTTCGCCATCGTTGTTGGATGGAAGGCTATCACCAAGCCTATTTTCCCTCGCAAGATTGACGGTGATCTCCTCAAGCTTGTTCACCTTTCGAACGGCTTCCGCATGATCCCTGGCGCTGCTCCTTTGAAGAAGGGCGATGTCCTGGATACCACTGCTGAGGTCAACGCTGTCATCAACCAGGCCTCTGGTAAGATGGTCGAGGTTTGCGGCACCATCACCCGTGATGGCAAGCCCGTCATGGAGGTCACCAGTCAGTTCTTGTACCGCGGTGCATACACCGACTTCGAGAACACCTTCCAAAGAAAGACAGAGAAGCCCATGCAGATCACTCTTGCTACCAGCAAAGATGTTGCAGTCCTCCAATCGAAGGAGTGGTTCCGTCTCGAGGACACTGAGATTGATCTTCTCGGCCAGACTCTCACTTTCCGCCTGCAGAGTCTTGTTCGCTACAAGAACGAGAACGTCTTCAGCACCGTCGAGACTGTTGGTCAGGTTGAGATTGAGTTGCCCAGCAAGGAGATCATTCAGCTCGCCTCGGTTGAGTACGAGGCCGGTGTCTCTCACGGTAACCCTGTCATTGATTACCTGGAGCGTAACGGCTCTGCCATCGACCAGCCTGTCAACTTCGAAAACCCTATTCCCTTGAACGGCAAGACCCCTCTTGAGCTCAAGGCACCTGCATCAAACGAGACATACGCCAAGGTTTCGGGCGATTACAACCCCATCCACGTTTCTCGTGTCTTTTCCAAGTACGCTAACCTTCCCGGCACTATCACTCACGGCATGTACTCTAGTGCTGCTGTCAGAAGCTTGGTCGAGACTTGGGCTGCTGAGAACAACGTCGGCCGCGTCCGCAGCTTCCACGTCAACCTCGTCGGCATGGTCCTTCCCAACGACACCATCCAAGTCAGCTTGCAACACATCGGTATGGTCTCTGGTCGCAAGATCATCACTGTTGAGGCACGCAACAAGGAGACCGAGGACAAGGTCCTCATCGGTGAGGCAGAGGTCGAACAGCCTGTTTCCGCCTACGTCTTCACTGGCCAAGGTTCTCAGGAACAGGGCATGGGTATGGAGCTGTACGCAAGCAGTCCTGTCGCCAAGGAGGTCTGGGACAGAGCAGACAAGCACTTCCTTGACAACTATGGTAAGCAAATTCTAACTATCAACAAACGTGCATCGCTAACAAAAAACAGGTTTCGCCATCACCAACATTGTCAAGAACAACCCCAACGAGATGACTGTTCACTTCGGTGGACCTCGTGGCAAGGCCATTCGCCAGAACTACATGTCCATGACCTTCGAGACCGTTAGCGCCGATGGAAGCATCAAGTCAGAGAAGATCTTCAAGGAGATCAATGAGACCACCACATCATACACCTACCGCTCGCCAACTGGTCTGCTGTCGGCTACTCAGTTCACTCAGCCTGCACTTACTCTTATGGAGAAGGCCTCCTTCGAGGACATGCGCTCCAAGGGTCTCGTTCAGCGTGACAGCAGTTTCGCTGGTCACTCTCTTGGAGAGTACTCTGCTCTCGCTGCCATGGCTGAGGTCATGCCTATCGAGAGTTTGGTGTCGGTCGTGTTCTACCGTGGTCTGACCATGCAAGTAGCCGTCGAGCGTGACGAGGCTGGCCGCTCGAATTACTCTATGTGCGCTGTCAACCCTTCGCGTATCGGCAAAACTTTCACCGAGCAAGCTCTGCAATACGTTGTCGAGAACATCGCAGAGACCACCACATGGCTTCTGGAGATTGTCAACTACAACATCGCCAACATGCAGTACGTCGCTGCTGGTGACCTTCGTGCGCTTGACTGTCTGGCCAACGTCCTCAACTACCTCAAGGTGCAGAAGATCGACATCCAATCATTGATGCAGACCATGTCCCTCGAAGACGTCAAGGGCCATCTTGTTGAGATCATCAAGGGTTGCGCAGAGCAGACCGAGGCCAAACCCAAGCCTCTGGACCTCCAGCGCGGTTTCGCCACAATCCCTCTCAAGGGTATCGATGTGCCGTTCCACAGTACCTTCCTGCGCTCGGGTGTCAAGCCTTTCCGCTCCTTCTTGCTCAAGAAGATCAACAAGACAAGTATCGATCCTAGCAAGCTCGTTGGCAAATACATTCCCAACGTCACTGCCAGGCCATTCGAAATTACCAAGGAGTACTTCGAGGACGTGTACCGCCTGACCAACTCGCCCAAAATTGGCAACATTCTGGCCAACTGGGAGAGTTACGTTAACGATGACGGCAGCAAGCCTGCTCCTACCGCATAGATGAGCACCCTATAACGAAGGGGCTTTGTGTAAACTTGTAGAGGAAACGACATATCAAGGGTTGCTTTGTTTATTCTTTTGGTGTTTTCGGGGGAACACGCTTAAAGAAGGATATATCCCTTGGGACGTTTTTGGTTGTTGCTATTCAAAACCCCATATTAAAGTGGGAGGTGTATATACTGTAATTGTGGTTCTAAATTTCATCGCTGTATTTCCAGCCTTTTCAAAAGATGTTCTCACAAGCTTCTAGTAAAGTGACTATTTTGACATCAACCTCTGTATTTGTGCGTTGTGTGCACCAAGCGACCCTTGATCCATACAGCGGCTGTGTTTCTGTCGTCGCCGCCGTAGAACCACTTGTTGAGTCTGTCTGGCCAGCTCTCCCACATGAAGACATCGACGGGACCTTTGGTACCGGCATCATCCATTTCACCGTCTTCACTCACAACATCCAAGCTAATCATCTGTGCATCCCAATCCATACCGACCTCGAATCCACCGACGCGGTTTTCGAGACCAACGACCTTTGCACCACCTCGAGTGGCTAGCCATAATGCTTCTTCTGTGCTCAGCTTTGCGGCATCGCCATCCACCATGGCCACATGTCTGCTGACGAGGACGGCTTGACGGGCCTCTTCTAGGATGCTGGGGCTATAGCCTCCGCTGACGTCTGTTCCGAGACCGACTGTGAGGCCTTCGTCGAGTAAAGTCCTCACTGGCGCTGCGCCGGAGGTCAATGCTGTGTTGGAGGCTGGACAATGACTGATCTTTGCATCGCGAGAGCGGATAGTTGCGCGTTCTTCTGGCGATAGATGGACCGCATGTGCAAGAATAGTCTTTGGACCCAACAATCCTGCCTTATCGTAGACATCGGTATAAGAAGTATTGTTAGGAAACAATTCAGCCACCAGCTCAATCTCGGATTTGTTCTCTGAGATGTGGGTTTGGATGGGCAGACCGGTTTTGTGCGCGAGTTTGCCTAGAGCGCTTAGACAGTTTTCGCTGCAGCTGGGGGCGAAACGAGGGGTTATTATGGGAGTGATGAAGTGGTGTTTGGGATCTATGTTTGCCACGTGTGCGATGCAGGCTTCTGTGGCTTCGATGGCGGATTCGGCACTCTCGTCGCGGTAGTAGTCTGGACTTAGTTGGTCCATACACACGCGGCCGACGAATGCACGTTGGCCTTTGGATAAGCAGATGTCGGAGAGCAAGTTTGTCGCTTCGACGTGGACGGTGGCATAGTAGCACGCTGTCGTTGTGCCGTGGGAAAGAGTGCGGTTGACGACACGAGCATAGATGCGACGGGCCTTTTCCAGATCCGTAAATGATGATTCCAGCGGAAAAGTATACGTGTTGAGCCAGTCCAGTAATGTAGATTTGCCGAAAATGCCAGAGTTTGGATATTGCGAGGCGTGAATGTGTGTATCTGGGAAACCACGTCAGTCTGGGACAACACCTTCCTCTGCAATGAATTGGCAACCTACCTATGAATCCTGGGAAGAAGAAACCTTGGTCCTGTATTTGAACCACATTTGCTTTCTCCCAACCATCCTTCCTCTCTCGTAATTCGTATGCTGGGATGTCTCCGATATCTCGCTCGATGAACGCAATCTTGCCATTTGAGTCGACTCCGATGGCTCCAGCTTCACAGATCTCGACTTCTTGCAGAGAAGTGCAATGGGCAAAAGCACCCAAGTATATCGTCTTTTCCGATGTACTGCCGTTGGTAGTTGACATGATCATGATTGCATTAATATCGAACGTTGCAAAGATAAGGGGAAAGAAAGGACAGCAGTAGAAGCGAAATCAAATCAAACAGAAGAGACAGCTATCCGCAGCGGACACGAGGTATATATAGCACAAAGGAGAAGACAGATGCTTGACCTAGAAGAGTGTAAGGTTGACCATTCCAACGACTTATCTCCAAACTCTCCAGGAGTTCGGAGGATGGAGTGGTGGACGGCAGTTGCTGATTGGCGGGCTGGTTCGCTCATCGGCGTGCTCCGACATGGGGAATGCTATGCTATTCGTAGGAGAGATATAATTGTCATTGGAATCGGACAGAGGGACGATGCTCAGCTAGGAGAGAATCAAGTGCCACTTCGAGTTTGATACGGTCACGATGGTATGTGTATGTGTGACCAGAACCCCACGACAAGCCATCAAGAATGGCTGATCTCAATGCTATAATACAACCATGTCTCGTCAATTGACGCCGGCTCTATGGTTCCAATTTGCCGAGCTCAGGATAGCCCCTATAACTCGTACTCTGATGGATAGAAGGGCAGAAAAGTGATTGTGAATTGTGACACTAGAAAGTCGGAGGAGGCTGCGGCGAAGCTCTCGAAACAGCAGTCGCACTCTGACGTGGGGGAGTGCTTGGACCCCGTCTCGATGCCGACCAACAACAAGACTGTAGCTATACCACATAGTCACATACACAAAATGGCAGACCAATTCGACAGTGCGCTGTAAGCCTCTGCCTCTCAATCAACCTCTCCGGATCAATTCTAACCTGCACACCCCAAACAGCGACCTCCTTCGACGCCTAAACCCAAAGAACACGGCCACCAACCTCTCGGCCATCTGCAGTCTGGTCCCCGAACACGAGGAAGAACTGCTCGCCTCGGTCGACCAACCTCTCGAAGTCCGCCGCTGCAAAAAGACCGGCCGCGACTACCTGCTCTGCGACTACAACCGCGATGGCGACAGCTACCGCAGCCCCTGGAGCAACGAGTTCGACCCTCCCGTCGACGACGCAGAGATGAGCTCTGAGCGCGTGCGCCGCCTCGAAGTCCGCGCAAACGAAGCCTTTGACGTCTACCGCGAGCTGTGAGTGTTCACGCCTAAAAAGAGAAACAACAAAAGGGAAGACTATACTGAGACCATTTGGGGGAAATACAGGTACTACGAAGGCGGCACTTCCTCCGTCTACCTCTGGAACCTAGACGATGGCTTTGCAGGTGTCGTGCTGCTCAAGAAGTCTTCGTCCCAGACTGCTGCTTCGGGTGCTTGGGACAGTATCCACGTTCTCGAAGTCGCGGAGCGCGGCCGCACCGCAAAGTACAAGCTCACATCTACCGTCATCTTAAACCTTGGCACCAAGGGCGATGCTCTGGGCAGCCTCGATCTCGCCGGCAACATGACCAGACAGGTGGAAGCAGACATGCCCGTCGATGCTGACGAGACCCATGTCGCCAACATCGGCAAGCTCGTCGAGGACATGGAGCTCAAGATGCGCAACTTGCTGCGTAAGTGCTTACTCGAACACTCTTACTAGAACCACACGGTGCTGATTTCAGATACAGAGGAAGTCTACTTTGGCAAGGCCAAGGATGTCGTTGGCGATCTAAGAAGCATACCGCCGCTTTCAGAGGCCAACCGCGACAGAGCAGCCCAACGTGAAATGATCAGCAGCATGGGCCGATAGACTCGCCCCCAGCAAGACACAGCTAGTGTCACTTATACAAATTAAGACACAATCAAATTACGAACTCCCACCAACACATTTTCTGAAACTGCACTTCATCGAGAATTGTTTAGAAAGTGTATTTTTGTTCTGATTTCATCAATTCGTGTCTATGTACAAAGATTATTAAAACGGCTGAGATAATGCCATGAGTCTATCCAATCAAGCATCGAACTTATTGGTTGAGTGCGAGAATGAGCTCGGCAACACGCTCACCAACAATGGTGATGGCGGCCTGAGGGTTCGAAGTCGTCTGGCCAGGGAAGATGGAACCATCGGCAATGAACAAGTTGTCAGTACCGTAGACCTTGGAGTCTGCATCGACAACTGCAGTACCGTTCTCCTTGCGACCGTCATCGTTACCCATCTTGCAGCTGCCAAGCCAGTGGTTGACATACAGGTGAGTGGTCGACTTGACGTAATCCAAAGCAGACATGCCAGAAGGAGGAGAAAGAACCTCAAGACCAGGGACATTCTTGAGAACATTGACCATATCTTCGATACCCTGAGCGATGGCAATTTGATCAGACTCGTGCTCCATGACGGAAACACCAGTAGAGACATTCATCTTGAGGTCGGAAGTAATGGTGGTGCGTCCTCTGGCAGCTTGGCCAATGGTAATGTACTGAGCGAGAACCATGTTGTGCTTGGCATCATTGTTGATGTCGAGAGAAGTGTCGACACGGGCAGTCCACTGCAAGCCCTGAAGACCATTGGTGCCGTTCAACATCTCCCAAACCATAGGGTTGAGGTTGGAGGATGATTGGGTGAGCATACCAGTGCGGTCGTTGAGGTAAGCATCAACATCGCCCTGGTTAGGGTTGTTCCAGAGGCCAGGGAAGTCGTAGTAGACAACGTCAGGATGCGAAACGACGATATCGGTGTTGATGTTGTCCATCAGGTTGTAGCCGACAGGCAAGTCGATCCACTGATCCTCGCTGATCATCTTTGATCCCTCGGCGTTGCGGACAATCTCGAGCTGATCTCTAGGGCCAATGCCACTTCTCATCAAAACCTTGGGGGTACCGAATGCACCACCGGCGAGGACGACGGCCTTGTTTGCCTTGACGGTGCCTCTGAATCCATCATCGGCAGTGTTCGAAATCTCAACTCCGGTAATCTTGGAGCCTTCTCTAATGACTCTGTCGACAATGGCGTTGGTGTAGAGCGAGAAGTTGGGGCGAGGGTAGGCAGATCCAAGGTATACAGACATAGGTCCACTGCGTTCACCGTTCTGGTACATGAAAGTGGTGTTGGAGTAGACTCTGTCCTTCTGGTCGGGGACGCTGTTGGCACTAACTTCGGTCCAGTTTGCGGCGCTCAGAGCGCCCTCAATGATATCAGCACCCTGCTGGTAGTAGAGCTTTCCGTCTTGAGAGGGAACCTCGGTGCCTGGCAGGCGCGAGAAGACGCGGTCAGTAACATTTGCCATGTGAGTGCTGTTCCACTTCTCAGGGAACAGTGTGTCCCAGTCCCAAGATGAAGGCTTCCACCAGAGACCAGCGTTGATAACACCACTGCCACCAAGAACACAGCCAGAAATACCACCAACAATATCGTTGCAGAAGATATCGTCAGTAAACCCGTTGCCTTTCGTCCAAATCATATTATCCAGAGCGGGGACATCGTAGAAGGTCAGGCCAGTGTTGTCCAACCATTGAGGTCTGTTGTTACCACCCCATTGGCCTGTTGTAGCTTGACCCTTCTCGACCAGCAGTACTGATGCACCACTTTCTGAGAGCTTGTCGGCAACTGTGACACCTCCAGGACCTGTTCCAACGACAATGTAGTCGAATGCTGGATCACCAGCTGCTCTGCGTTCGATGGGCTTAGCCGAAACCTGAGTGGATGCTGGATGTGTGTTAGAATCAACGCCCTGCAGAGATGTTGTAGCGGCCTAAACGTACCCAACGACAATGCCACAGCGGCTATCGATAGTTGTCTGAACATTTTCGTAAAGATCTAGTATCGATATGTAGAGGGAGGATAGTATGTGAGAGTTTCCTCGATATAGACAAGAGTGACCAACGAGGATCTGAGTGCTGCTTCTCGGGAGTTATATAGTCAGGCATTCTGACAGACCTTTCAATTTACCTTTGCTATTCTCGTACCTATGGAGTCAGGTCTTGGCCTGGAAGGCCTCTGAATGCATGTAACGCTGCCATCGCTGCTCTTTGCAAGTGCGTCGGAGGCGCTGATGATGTCAAGGCCCGTTGGGCGGACCGTCCGCTTTTCGTGTTCGTAAAGCCTAATATTGCTCAATTTGAACACGGACAGGACTTTTTAGAGGCGGCCAAGACAGACCCTGTGTGTTTTTTCTCGAACCTTGGAGGAAAAGAGGAAAGGTGCGGTGGGTGGTTTAAAAATGGGTTAAAAATAGACCGACGGGCACAGTGAGATCTGCTCATGCATGGGAGAGCATGGCTTGCATGGGTGTCAAGGCTTTGCATTGAACAGATCGGTAAATCCGGCTCTCACCTTTTCGCCTTCGCTTCTGCTCGTTTTTGTTGCTTGGCTATTCAAGCATGTATCCACCATCAAAGTCAGCAGGGAAGTCGCTTTCTACGCATGTACCGACTGGGAAAGTTGAAGCAACCGTCATTGTCCACTTCAGGCCGACCGTCCAAAACATTGTCCCCAGATGTGGTAATCTCAAGGCCCCCTGTTCACGTGGCCAGTATCATATCGTTCAATGTCTATCATTCTTATACCAATGTCTCATGTCAGATCCAGGTGTCAGCGCAATCTCCATGTATTGTATTCCCGAGTCTGCGCTTACTTGCAGGAGCTCGCTCAGCTCCGGTGACATTCTCCATGCTGCAGTTATACTACTGCAATATATTATACGAAGCATTGCCCTATAATCACATTGCTGAGCCACTTGCCAAATAAGGGGCAAGGTCAAAAAGTGTTAGTTTTATCAGCTGGTGTCTTCTCGAAATGCTAGATCCCATGATCACTTCTGTACATAACACTCACGCCCATGGCAAGCCCAACTTATGCATCTCTACTGCAAGCTGGAAAATGTAATCGAGACTGTTGTCGCATTAGTTTCTTTCATAAGCAATCTCAAGCTTTGAGATAACTTACCTCTCACACTGAGTCTTTGCTTGAGCAACATCCTTGCCCCAAACATAACTAGCAGTTCATTAGCACCTTCGCCGCAATCTCAAGGTCCCAGACATCGGAGCACGTACATTCCATGTCTCTTGACCAGGACGGCATGGGTGTCAGGCCACTGCTTGATGGCACCTTCGAGTGTATCCTTCAAATCCTCCTCGTGTGCAGTGTTGTCAATGATAGGGATGCGCAGACGATCGTGGTATCCAAGGTTTCCCTTCTTTTCCTCGCCATATCCTTTGGGAATACCCTTGATCTGCTCTAGTTTCTGGATCTCGAAGACGTCGGTGCCGGCGGCTTCGCAGAGAAGTGTCACAAGCACGGCGTCCTTGCTATGTGTGTGGATGCAGCAACCTGCGCCGCGCAGTGTAAAGGCGGCCATGAAGAGAGGCGTGCATGCCGAGGGCTTCAGCACCTGTCGTTTCCATCTTATTTAGCCCTCATCTCTTGATCTTCCAGACGAGAGTTGGTAGCCTACCGGTGGTCTGCGCAAGTACTCTCGAGTCGCGTAGTCCATGACGAACAAGTCTTGGGGCTTCATGAGCTCTTTCTGAACACCCGAGGGCGCAATGTAGATGCGTTCGCCATCACGGATCGAGGTACCACCGCCGGTTCCAGTGACCTGAACACGGTGTAAGTGCTGGGTTGACTGAAATGGACACTGCTAGTCGCTGGATCGGCATACCCATCCAAGAGTGTAGAACTTCTTGCAGAGCTCGCAGATGAGGTTCGCGGGGTGGTGAGGGTCGTGAGAGGTGATCAAGGCCTCTGCTTCGTGTGTAGTCGCCATCTTGCTTGGGACGTGTCTTTGAGAGAGCTGTCAATCATGTTGCTCACCAACATTTTTTGTTGACAGGTGCGGGGATCGCGGGGTGGGCAGCGTCACAAACATGATGAAATACAAAACATTCATCGATAAACAAATACGTTTCACGACGAGATATGCTTGATGTGTTCTTCTTGGTAAAATTTCATCGCTATTTGTGTTTCGTAGCAATAGACGCTATCGCTTGTACAACAAAGCCTCCTGTCGAAGCAAATACCATGCAAGCAATGTGAGCCGACCTTTTACGGCTTTTCAACTACACTTGCTTGTCTCTGTGTAGCAAATCTTTTGGTTTGACATCGTGCGATATCAGCGCCTACTCGGCGGCTGCAGTCTCACTCTCTGCAGCAGGTGCGGCCTCGGCCTTGTCCTCCTTCACATCGGTCATGGCAGCATCCTTGTTTTCAGCAGCTTCTGTGTTACTGGGAGCCTCAGTGAGCTCCATGGACTCTGTCTTCTCGACAATCTCTTCGGACTTCTCTGCCTTTTCGCTGGTGTCCTTGTCCTCAGCTTTGTCATCTTCCTTCTCGTCTCCCTTGGAGCCGAGTGCTTCGTGCCAAGAGGCAAGGAGATCGTTTGATCTCTTCTTGAATTGGAACTCCTCCTCCTTAGGGATCGATGAAAGCTTGATGATACCACGAAGCACCTTGTAGATCTTGGTGCCACGGATGATGGCGGGCTCGAGGTTTGTGTAGCCTTCAAGCTGGTTGAAGAAGTCGTTCATGGTAGACATCTCATCTTCCTTGGGTGTCTGATCGCGCATCAAGAAACCCTTCTGCAGTCTGTGGCGTAGGTAGAGGACGGCCTTCTCGCGGCGCTCCAGCTTCTCGGCTTCGGTGACAGGTTCCTCATCAGCAGGCTTTTGCACAACCTTTCTAGGCTTGGCTGCCTTCTTGGCCGATTCACCATTGGTATTGGTAGCTGCGACCTTTGTGGCCTTGGGGGTCTTCTTGGGCTGTCTCTTTTTTAGCTTTGTGCGTGAATGACGACAACTAGATCTTCTTACCTTAGGACCCTCGCCTTCGCTGTCAGCATCCTTCTTTCTCTTCTTGGTAGGCTTGGCCTCTGCGTCCTCAGGGATGTCAAGCTCCATATCGTCCGCGTCAGAGACAGTCTCCTTGCTCTTGCTCTTTCTGCGGTCTTTCTTTTCCTTGGTCTTGTCTGCGGCGGCCTTCTCAGCCTTCTTAGCAGCCTTTGCCTCCTTCTCGGCTTGTTTGGCGGCCTCTTCCTCCTGGGCCTGCTTCTGTTGCTGCATGAAGTCTTCAAGCATGTTCTTGAAGTAGTCGAGATCGTGACGTTCTTCGGCAATATCGTAGGCCTCCTTCAGGGCTTTGGACATCTTTCCGGTTTGCTTGTCAGGAGTGCAATCACCAGGCTCAAGCTTGGTGAGGGAGGTGTTCACCATCCAAGAGCTGTGATATGAATTAGGATTCGATGCGCACAGCATAGCGATGATATGATACTCACAACTCGTTGGTTCCTAGGAACATGACAGGGTAGGTTCTGTCTTTGGCATTCTTGCCATCGTCTTCGTAGTCTTCGCGGTAAGATCCATCGGCACGCTTGGCACTGACGGGTCTGTTGCCCAGGAGGATTTCGGGAAGCATGTCCTCGTCGCAGACAATCGAGGGCCATGGAGAGTATCCCTTGAGTCTGGCCCAGTAGTAGTCGCCTGCCTTGATGTCGAGGTTCAGCTGTGCTACCGACTTCTTCTTGTTCAGTTTCTTGCTCTTGTGCTCCGGAACACCACCAGTGGACTTTCTCTTTCCGTTCTTGTTGCCGGCGGGCGTTGCGACATCGGTGACATCAGATGGGAGTATGGCTGCTTCAGTCTTTCCTTCGCCGTCTGGTGCGTTGACCTCAGTGGTTGCTTGTGCTCCAGCAAGTGCTGCATCGTTCTCCTTGCCTTCGGTGTTGTCGGCCGATGTGTCCATGGCCTCGGTAGTGACAGGTGCTTGGATCGTGTTAGGTTCAAATCGCGCAACACATGTGAACGTTGTACTCACCCTCAGCGCCGCCAGTGGTAGCTGAAGGGCCTTCAGTTGCGGTCTCGGTTGTGGTAGCCTACAGGCGGTCAGTGACAGACGATCTTTGACGCGTTCAATGTCGTGACCATACGTTTTGTCCCTCCTGTGACTCGACAGGCGCAATCTTGGGCTCTTCCTCAGCCATTGTGATGTTGTGAAGTGTACGACCGCGGCGTGGTGACGTAGTAGATGGACGCGTTGATGGCGCGACAGACGCGCTGGGTGGTGCTAGAGGATGCGGGAGAGGCTATCGGATGAAAGAGGATGTCGACTTTGTGTCTGTCGATGATGTGCGCGAGGATTGATGGAATAGTTGTGGTGCAAGAGTTGTGTTGAGGAGAAGAGTGGACGCGAAGCTCGAGCTTTCAGAACTTCGGCTTCGTCCAAGGCCCTTTTCACATACACGTGACCTGACAATAATCGTTTCCTCACCAGCGATAACCACTTCTGATCTTGGGGTACCTACGTTGAAGGTGAAGGATGTTCTCTTACCTTCCTCGTGAAGTCCTCTTGTGATTCGAGGCCTCGGTTGAAGAATTATGAGCGTGCAAGGGAATGTGTTATTCCATCAGCACGCGACGCCAACGCCAACGCCAATAATTGGGAAGCCGCGAGTCGCGACACGTCAAAGATCCGTGCTTTATGCTGGACAGACAACGTTGAAAAATCATCATGAATCTTTCTTGCCCAGTTTGTGGATTGTAGACGAGATTCCGAGCCAGCCCGAGGCTTCGAGTATTTTAGCTGGCAGCTCAGGATTCGTTTCGCGTATGCACGCTGCACGGCCACGACGTAATCGCAGATAGTCCACATCACCTCTCCTGTCAAGTTGGCCAGGTGCACACGTCCGAGCGATCGAGAAGTACAATAGAGACATCGCGGCTGCTAGTCTGTTGAAGCAGCAGCCGATTGGGTGTCTCCTTGGGCTTTCGAAGGAAATATGTTCTGCAGGGCCAGATCAAGTCGCTCCAAGAGCTGTCCATACTCTTTCAGACATGGTCTTGTGAAGTATAATAGCAGTAAAACGTGTGTCAAAGAGCAAGGGGCAAGAAACGAGGACAACAGGAAACAGGCTCGTTGTAAAGACTTGGTGCGTAGCTTGTCTGCACGAAGCGTGCTTTTTCGTGGATAGAGATGACCTTGAATGTCTCTCGGTATGTGCACCTACAGAGAAGAGATGTGTCCATATCCAGTACTGCATGGAGGTCCCGACTTCCCACACTCTTGTTGTGTGAGCCAGCTACTGATCAGAGCTGATCTGGTCTGCGAAGCCTGACTAGCATTCCGGTTTATATTCTCTGTCAGAGATTTCATTCTTCAGCATTTGCGTGAAGAGGAATCGTACGGGGCTGGTATTTAGCGACCGGAATGTTTCCTTGGATATCGGGATACTGGACAGTCCTGGTCGAGCGCAGGTTTTGCTAGGCCGGTCGCCAGGAGAGGACTTCCGGGCGCGAATAGGTGGTTGCAGGCTTCGACAGTACGAACGTGACTTTGTCAGCTTTCTATCTCGACACAAGCTCATCGATAGGGCTATACAATCGTAGCGGTTGAGGGCGGAAGTCCGACAAACAACACGGCGTGCAACACGCTCTGCTGCTTAGGCTGCTTGGAACAGCCAGCAGTGAGCTATCTTCTTCAGACCGGACGTGGTCTGGACCTGACTGATAGATGACATCGAGCAATCATTCGGACGCCGATGGTTTTGAGTTATGATGCAAGACGATGTGATGCTCAGGCGTGCAGAGGTGCATCGGAGGTTCAAGGTGCGTGAATGGCTTCGCTTCACCGAGCTGCTGCCAAGACACAACTTTGCATGAAAACAGAAGAACGCGTTTCTCATCGTACCTTCAGCACCCGAATAAGGCTCTCTAACTAACAGCATAAGTATAGAAAATGGGTTGGTATATATGCTTCTTGGGTTCAAACATCCTCCCGGCGGGTCTGATCTCGGTGACAGGGCAGGAGCACGGCCGAGAGACCTCGGGGTAATTATGTACAGAGAACATCCTTGCTTCAATTCCTGGAGAGTGGCCTCTTCTACAGGTGACCAGCCCATGCTTCATCGAGAGATGGCTGGCGAACCTCCCAGGCCCACTGGTGGCAAGTCTGGTGCATGACTGGCGAAACTTCTTCCTCGTCAACGCCTTCATCCGCGACTTCCTTGACTCCAGCCTGTAGATACTTTTTCAACAGCATCCGTCGCCAGCGTCCTCTCTCGCCGACGCAGCGTTCCCATCTGCCCATCTGTCTATCATCGTCGTCGCAACGACGTCCTTGCCAGAATCGCGTGTACCATTGGAACCAGCCTCGTACATCGTACGCGTGCGCTATCCATCCCGCTGCCTCCCACTCTTCGATGCTCTGTCCACACTTGACCTTGAACTTGTTGATTTCAGGATCATAGTCTGGACTGGTGAGATATCTCTCGACGTTCAAATCTTGGAGCCATTCTGCAGGAAGTTCTTTCCAATCGTCTTCTATCGTAGTGCGTAGGCTCTTGGAGTACAGCGGCCGATAGTAGGAGCCTCCGAAGGCACCTTCTGCGAGCATCTCGACAGGTGACTTGTTCGGTAAGAAGGTCGGGTGGCCCTCGAAATGAAAGGTGCCATCATCGTCCCTCGTGGGTGGGGACGCGACCGATTCCCAAGAAGTCCAGCCTGTTCGTATGTCTTCGAGGTCTGGTGGAGGTGACTGGGCTTTGGTCTCGACAGCGTCTGCTGTCACGCTCTGTACTCTCTTTGTTCCGCCTCTTTTCGCCGATTTAGATATGCCGTGGGTGATTGATGGTTCATCGTTGTAGATAGGACGGTCTGTCGAAGCTATACGCGCCGAAACGCGTGTAGGTCGTGTGGATGAGGGTGAGAGCTTGCGCTTCTTTGGGGGAGGTCGTTTGGTCGAGGGTTCTTGCTTGACCTTCTCGATTCCAAGTTCGTTGATCAAGGCTTGGTTGCGCTTGATATTCTCCGATCTACGCGTCTCATAATCCGTCATGATGTGCAAATGATCGACTGGTAGAGATGAACTGGGTTGTCAGCATGATCAAGACCTGTGACTATGACGTAGGTCAAAACGTCAGTCAGGTCTTTGTCTTTGAGACTGAACAAGATATAAATGGAGGACGGACCTGAATCAGAGACTGTTCTCATCAATTGAATTCCTAGAAACAAACCTCGTCAACACCACACACATCTTCATCATGTCTGCCAACAACTTCACCGGCACCAACCCCGCGGGTTCCAACCACCCCACAAGCACACACACCACTGCCACTACCACTAGTGGCACCAAGGGCGCCGAGGCCGGACAAGGCTTGAAGGGCATGTTCGCTAAGGGTCACGTAAGTCTTTCGTTTTACGTCTCAATATCTCCTTCTGACGAGTATGCAGGGCATTGGCGAGTCTATTCGTGGCAACGTCAACGCTGCCATTGACGGCTTCACTGGCGACAACGCTTCCCTGGCGAAGAACGAGCAAGTCGCACGCGGAGGTGAACAGGAGTTCCAGACTGGCGACTTTGTCAGGAAAGGAACCACCGACAAGGCTCTCTAGATGGTCGTATTTGGTTTCGATTCGTCCTTTCATTTCCTTACGACCTTCATGATACCCAAATCTGATAGACATCGTTATCAGCAATGAACTATTTTACAATTCACAAACATTCTCATAAGCTCTTGTGCTCGGATTAGTAGCTACTTGCATCCTCTGCATTCGCTGCACTTCGAGCTGTATTGTTGTGTAGTAGGTGTACGTGGCGATAGGCAATGGCCCGAAAGCTAATAATCATTGGGTCATCCCATGTCATCCCATGCCTCGTCCGGAGGCAGTGTACCCCTTGATAGCTTATACCTTTCTTTGCATTGCCATGAGACACGTTCAGATGTACTCGAGTAGTAACATACAAAAAGGCCGAAGTCGAACGTAGCCCACGACGTTTTGTTCCGCTTCCCGCGGCATGCACGAGTTCCGACTCGGTCCTACCTAATCAGAATCCACGTCATGCCGAGTAACAACAGGATAGCAAGCAGGACATTACAACATCCTGTCCACAAGTGTTTTCAAGCGATTCCATAAAATGCTGAAATAGTGGCCGATGTCCTCACGATTGTTAAGGTCTTGTCTTTTTAACCATCGCACAGCTGTCAAGCAACTTAACTGGACTCGAGCATTTGGCAAAACAACCACAATGGCTAGTAACAAGACAACTGAGTTTAGCCATCTTCCCCTGGCTACTAACAAAGCTATGGAATGCGCTCTGACAGTGAGTGATTGTCAATGACTTACCTGGGTGTCTTGAGGACATGGCTGACCTGTATGCTGTAGGGATCTGAGCTGCTGTCGTGCGCCTATCTGAACAAAGGCAGTGCCTTTACCGAAGAGGAGCGTGATGAGTTCGATCTCACCGGTCTGCTACCATCCTATGTTCAAACTCTCGATGAGCAAGCCAAGAGAGCATATTCTCAGTTCAAGTCGAGATCAGACAATCTCGCAAAGAATACCTTCATGACCAGTCTGAAGGAGCAGAACGAAGTACTCTACTACAAACTGATCCAGGATCACCTCAAGGAGATGTTCCCTATCATCTATACACCTACAGAGGGTGAAGCTATCAGCAACTACTCGACCCTCTTCCGTCGCCCTGAAGGTTGCTTCCTCAATGTCAACGAACCGGAGAAGGTTGAGCAAAGTATGTCACAGTGGGGTGGTCCTGACGATATCGATCTTATCGTTGTCAGTGATGGCGAGCAGATTCTGGGCATTGGCGACCAGGGAGTAGGAGGTATTTTGATCTCGGTCGCAAAACTGGCTATCTACACTCTCTGTGCTGGAATTCACCCTCACCGCACGCTTCCCGTAGTGCTGGATGCTGGCACCAACAACAACGACTTCCTCAAAGACGATCTGTATCTCGGTCTCCGTCAGGGGAGAGTTAGGGGAGAGAAGTATGACAAGCTTGTCGACACCTTTGTCAAGACAGCAAGGAAGCAATACCCTAACGCGTACATCCATTTTGAAGACTTCGGCCTACCCAACGCTCGTCGCATCTTGGACGAGTATACCCCTAAGATTGCTTGCTTCAACGACGACGTCCAAGGCACTGGATGTGTTACCTTGGCTGCAATCTACGCTGCCCTCAAGGTCGCAAAACTTGAGATGAAGGACATCCGTGTCTTGATGTACGGTTCCGGAACTGCTGGTACTGGTATTGCAGATCAAGTCACAGATGCAATTGCTGTCGAGTCTGACAAGTCTAAGGAGGATGCCTTGAAACAGATCTGGTAAGTCAGGCATTACGTTTGAAAGATCACCAGTACTGACAGTCCGAATTTAGGTGTGTTGACAAACCTGGTCTACTCTTGCAATCAATGAAGGACGATTTGACGCCAGCCCAGCATCCGTACGCTCGCGATGATGAGGAATGGAAAGGTAAGAAGCACGACGACTTGCTCGAGATCGTGCGCGAAGTCAAGCCTCACATCCTGATCGGTACATCCACCAAGCCCAAGGCTTTCACGGAGGAGGTGATCAAGGAGATGGCCAAGCACACTGACCGCCCTATCATCTTCCCTCTGTCAAACCCTACCAAGCTGCACGAAGCGGACCCCAACGATCTTTTCAAGTGGACAGAAGGCAAGGCCCTCATGGCAACTGGATCACCTTTCGACCCAGTCGAGTACAATGGCACCAAGTACGTTGTCGCAGAATGCAACAACAGCACGACATTCCCCGGCATTGGACTGGGAGCCATCTTGTCCCGAACCAAGCTCATGTCGCCACCTTTGTTGGTTGCAGCAACCAAGGCGCTCGCAGCTCAAGCACCAGCGCTCAAGGACCCCAATGATGGACTGTTGCCAGACGTGACTAGCGTTCGCGAGATCAGTGTCAAGATTGCGGCAGCAGTGATCAAGAAGGCAAAGGAGGAGAAGCTGACCCAACAAGAAGGTATTCCTGAGAAGGACGAGGAGCTAGAGCAGTGGATCAGGGCTCAGATGTGGGATGCCGAGTACAGACCTTTGAGAAAGATTGAACATCACCAAGCGACACGTCACGCAAAAGGCGAGGCTGGCACCAAGGGAAAGACGTCGAAGAAGTCGGACTAGATGCACATAGGACACCTAGATATGAGTAATGCAATATTGATGATTCCTGTTCTTTTGGTTGTATCCTTCTCATGTGCTGGAGTCTGTAACTTTAACCTTCCCTCAGGCGTAGAGCGAATTGCGCACCATGAAAAGACACAACTACTTCTCAAATACGAGTAATGGCCGAAGAGAGCTGCTAAACTGTTGCTCTTGGTGGATACTGTTTGAGAGGAGAATGTAATAGATGTCGAAGACGAAAAGGGAAGGATCAAAGGCGGTGGACGACTTGGCATTCGTCGCAAAAGTCCGGGGCGAAAGTCCGAGCGGGTTGACAAAAGTTCTCGATTTATTTCTTTGCAAGTGCAGCAAACACGCATATCCCAACCACAAGTACAAATCACAATGAAGCGCAAGTTGAACGACCAGGACGTGCCCGAGGTGGCAGAGGCCGTGACGGAAATTGAAGAAAAGGTGGAAAAGACGACGACACCGACAGTAAAGACATTTGCCGAACTGGGACTGGATGCGCGCCTTTTGCAGGCCATCAACAAGGAGAAGTTTGCGGCTCCGACTCCTGTGCAAGCCCGTGCCATTCCTCTGGCTCTGTCGGGCAAGGATATCCTTGGTTGGTCATCTGCCTCTCACGCCGTCAAGTTGCATGGCTAACACGAAACAGCGCGAGCACGAACCGGCTCTGGCAAGACGGCAGCATACCTCCTTCCCATTCTCCAATCTATCTTACACCGCAAATCTGCACAACCCTCGTCAACGAAATCAACTTCGGCTCTCATCTTGGTTCCCACTCGCGAACTTGCTGGCCAGGTCGCAAAGGTCGCCCTTTCGTTTGCTGCCTTTTGCGGTCAAGAAGTGCGCATCGAGAACTTGACGCGCAAGGAAGACGACAAGGTCGCCCACGCCCGCTTAGTTGAAGCTCCCGATGTCGTTATCGCTACACCTTCGAGAGCGACCAGCCTCGTCAACGCCTCTCTTTTGCAACTACAGAACCTTACACATCTCGTAATCGACGAGGCCGACCTTGTCCTTTCCTACGGCCACGATGAAGACTTGCAAAATCTGTCCAAGGTCATCCCTCAAGCCGTACAGACCGTTCTCATGAGCGCCACGCTACGAACCGAAGTCGACACTCTCAAGGGCATGTTCTGCAAAGACCCCGTTCTCCTCGAACTCGACCAGGAAGAGAAGGAACAGTCGGCCCTCACACAATACGTTGTCCAGTGCGGAGAAGACGAAAAGTTCCTGCTCATCTACGCCATCTTCATGCTCAAGCTGATCAAGGGCAAGTGCATCGTCTTTGTCAGCGACATCGACCGCTGCTACCGTCTCAAGTTGTTCCTCGAGCAGTTTGGTATCAAGAGTTGTATTCTGAACTCGGAATTGCCCGTCAACTCGAGACTGCACGTCGTGGATGAGTTCAACCGTGGTGTCTACGACATCATCATCGCAAGCGACGACAGCGAAATCGTTGGAAACGAGGAAAAGTCGAGCCGCAAGAGGAGGAAGGTTGAGGCTGCTGATGATGATGATGCTGAAGCCACTGCTGTTGAAGGAGAAACAGCTGCCCCAGAAAAGACGGCTGCCGACAATGACGACGAAGAGAAGGAAGAAAAGACATCGGAAGAAAAGCCAAAGAAGAAGCAAAAGCGCTCAAAGCTCGACAAGGAATTCGGAGTCTCGCGTGGTATCGACTTCAAGAACGTCGCCTGCGTGCTCAACTTCGACCTGCCCACCTCATCCCGCAGCTACACCCACCGTATCGGCCGCACCGCCCGTGCCGGCAAGTCCGGTATGGCCCTCTCCTTCGTCGTCCCCAAAACCCTCTACCGCAAACATAAACCCACCACCATCCCCTCCGCCGAACACGACGAAGAAGTCCTCGCCAAAATCACCCGCCAGCAAGAAAAGAAGAATCAGCAAGTGCTGCCCTACCACTTTGACATGAAGCGTCTGGATGGCTTTAGATACCGTATGACCGATGCTCTGCGCTCAGTCACCCGCATCGCCATCCGCGAAGCCCGTATCCGCGAGATTCGCTCCGAGTTGCTCAAGTCGGAAAAGCTCAAACGCCATTTCGAAGAGAATCCCACGGATTTGCAGCATTTGAGGCACGATCAGGAGAGTCATGCTGTTCGCGTGCAGCCGCATTTGAAACATGTGCCCGAGTATCTGTTGCCAGGAAACTCGGCAGTGGCACAAGATTCTGGAGATGGAGGCTTTGTTGGCTTTGGCAAGAGTGGAGAAAACAGAATCAGAAAAGCGAGAATGCAGAATAGAATGAAGGGCAAAGGCAAGGGAAGGAAAAAGTCGGACCCGCTAAAGTCGTTGAGTGCGAAGAGGAAGTAAGAGGGTTGACCTGAGTTGATATGTTGCTTGAATATCATAATCATTGCTCTCTTTTCTTCTGTTTATATACATTTACAATAGCGGTACATGGGATCAAGTCTACGTCTGATCTTATGCGATCTCAGAAACCATGCCGTGTATACCTTTCCTCTCTTCCTCGTTCAGGGGAATGCCAAACTCTTCCTCAATGGCTTTTATCCTCTCATCTTCCGACTTCAACTCTCTACTAACCAGCGCAACTTCGCCAACCCTCTTCTTGAAGTCAGTCTTGAGGATATGCATGTGGCCCACTATCCTATCACCACTATCATCCAGCAGCATCTTGAGACAAACAGGGATCTGCGTAAACCAAGAATCCTTGCTAGTACTGGTCCAATAATTCATGACTTTAAAGTCAGGCTCGAGGAACTCTGTCTCTGCGAAACAGTAGCAAGGAGACCAGTTTTGATCGCCATTGCGCTTTTCGTAAACCCAGAACTTTTGATCAGAGGCAGTGCCTGGGATGGATGCGTGTATGACTCTGGCCCATTGATTTGGCTCTATGTTGATTCTACCTTTCTCGTCGTGCTGGAGCGGGACAGGGAGGGTCGGGCCACCAGAGCCAAACCCGACGTCAACGTGGTATTTTAGGGCTGGGTTGTCTGGAAAGGAGACGAGATTGACCATGTGGCTGAAGCCTGAGAAGGTGACTTGGTCCAAAGGGATATCCTTTGCTGCGCTCACAGAGCTACTGATACGGGCACCGTGGCTGGTAACGTGGAAGCCGAGACCGCGAAGGACGTTGGCGAAGAGGGCATTGTTGACCATGCAGTATCCTCCTCGTCCCTTCATTCCATCTCTTCCTACTACAATCTTGTCGAATATCTCTTGGGCATCGATACTGATGCTATGGTGGGTGCTGTAGTGCAAGTCCAGGTTCTCGAAGGGGATGTGTGCGAGGTTGTAGCGTTGGAGGGCACTCAGAAACTCGAGGCCAGTGGAAGTCTGGGAAGCAATGTTTGTGCTGGCATTGCCGGGCTCGTGGCGGTATCGTTCAGGGAGATTGATGCGATCGTAGTATTGATGGATCTGGGCTGGAGTATAGCCGGGACGCGGGTTGCTGCCCATGGCGAAGATGGCGATGCATGGTCAAAGATGGGTGTGGCCGAGAATAGCAAGGTGCAGTGACGTTTCATCGTCACTGTCCCATGTGGGGGTCTTCTGGACAGTGTCCTGTCATCTCAACTCTCTCGTTCTCGTCCCCCACGCACTCGTCGAACCACCCAATCTGGAGAGCGCTTTGCTGAGGCCCAAGGAGATGCGCTTTCGATCCACAATCACCTCGTGACTCCGAGATCGTGAACAGGGGGTCGTCGCGTGGATGAATGTCTGTACAGCAGCACAGGCTCGCTCACTGACCACCACACCCAACGGTCTGGGCTTGATCCAGTGTGGAGGACGATGAAAAAGTGCCCAAGTTTCATCTTGATATTAACGGACTGAGCACGCATCCTAGCATGGTATAGATTCTCGGGTAGATACCTGATAGCGCCTTCATCACTTTTCAGAGGGAAAGAGCAAGTGGCACACTTCTTGCGCCATCGTGTATATAAGACTTTGCCGCCGTTACAGCCATAGTCGCGCTCGCCCCTTTAGTTTCTTTCGCAAAAGTCATAATAAGGCAGGTTCTAGTTGCTGATTCCTTTTGTGTTTTCCCTTCTTTCTCTGCTGTTCATCACACCAAAAGCTTTGGGCCCTTGTGTTTTAGTCTTCCATCAACTACACTTACTTGTCTGCATTGGATACCGCATTTTCTTCGCCTAATACAACAACGCGTCCATTGCTACGCGTAGCATACACTCTGCCCTCATCAAATCCACATACAAAACTACACAATGAAGTTGTTCAGCGTGGCCACTGCCTTGCTTGCCGCGGTACCTTTTACCCAAGCATACTGGAAAGGCTTTAATGTTGCTGCCCAAAATCCAGACGGCTCCTGCAAAACACAAGCCCAATGGGTTTCTGCTTTTTCAAAGCTAGCCTCGCTTCCTGGCCATTTCACTTCTGTCCGTCTATACGCGAGCTCGGACTGTAACACTTTGGCTTTGGCCGTCCCTGCCGCTATCTCTACTGGAACTCAGCTGCTCGTTGGTGTTTGGACTCAGGATGACGGCCACTTCAAGCGGGAAAAGGATGCCCTCGAGAGTGCCATCAAGAGATACGGTCAGGACTGGATCATTGCCATTAGTGTTGGAAGCGAAGACCTGTATCGCAAAGAGATTACTGCATGGTCTCTTGCACAAAAGATCTACGACGTTCGCGGAATGGTTCGCGCCATGGGTGTGAACAAGGAAGTTGGACATGTCGACACATGGACTGCCTGGGTCGATTCTGCCAACACTGAAGTCGTCAAAGCATCAGATTTCATCGGTCTGGGTGAGTAAAGGCCTGAGATGATCACAACTTGTGGGCACACTACTAACGTTCTTCAGATGCATACCCATACTTTGAAGGCAGCAGTATCGAAAACGCAAGCAACGCATTCTGGAGCGCCATCAACAAAGTCCGCGGCGTCGTCGACAAGGTCTCTCCAGGCAAGTGGGTCTGGGTCACCGAGACAGGATGGCCAGTCAGCGGTCCCACATACGGCAACGGAGTTGCCAGCGTTAGGAATGCTCAAACTTTTTGGAAGCAGATCGCTTGTTCTGCGTTTAAGCAAGTGCACATTTTCTGGTATGTGCACCAGGATTACCAAGCGTCGCCTAGCTTTGGTGTTATTGACCGCAATGGAAACGCCATCTATGACCAACAAAGCTGTTAAGAAGTGGTCGAGGGTATGAGGTGTAGCCTCTGCTTGCTTTATGATAGCATTGTATCTTGATACATTCTGTAATGAAACACTGGTTAATGTCTACGCTGGGATGGATTCGACGGTCATCACGTTGTGCCAGACAGGTTCAAGGTCAAGCCCCTTCAGTGGATGTTTCGAGACAGGGAAGCAGTTATGGTTCATGACACGTTAATGATATTCCTAAGGTAAGGCGAATCATATCACCATCCTACTCGACCTTACGGCCATGACGACCATCGTCACCATTCTCATAGGGACCGCCCTCCTCCTTGACAAGGCCCTTCTTCTCATTAGCATCCTTGCTCTGTCTGCTCCACTCTGGCGCCTCGTCCTTGCCAGCATCCTCCTCTTCATCACCTTCCTCCTTGGTCTTGTGCACAGTCCTGCTGTCGTGCTCGGCAGGACTGTACACCGTAACCAACTCCAAAGGCTGATCCTTGCTCGTATTGTAAAACTGATGTTCCGTTCCCGCAGGAACAACAACCACATCACTAGCTTTGATATCCTGTTTCTCTTGTCAGCTCTCTTCCTTGTTTGTCGGTTTATGATAGATATCGACTCACCTGTTCTTTACCAGCAACAACAGCTTTACCAGTACCACTTGTGAAAATCAACACTTGGTCTACCAAATGCACTTCATTGCCAATGTCGCCTCCGACGGGAATTTCCATGGTAACCAACTGCGAGTACAGTCCCGTGTGTATGACTTTTCTGAATTGCCCAAAAGCGCGTACTTTGGAGGTTAGAGAGTCAAAGTAGACCATTTCGTGTTTTGGTGGGGAAGTGGACATTTTGTCGTCTTTGGCGTAGAGGGGAGTGGTGGTGAGGAAGGTGCGTGTGAGAGGAGTGAAGGTTCTTGGTGCGGTGTTGCGGAGGAGTGTGCTTGTTCTTGTTGCGAGGCGGGTGGGAAACATTTGGCGGTTGAGAGGAGAAAAGAGTATGGAAGAAGAGTTGGGACAGGTGCTTTACTATGGGTCGGGATATGTATGAATTGATCTGGTAATCTTCGTCATCGTTTCGATACCATCAACGTCATCGATGTGTTTGTAGGGAGTGCGACCCTGCTCCTGTATGTTAGACACATGGATGAATGCGCTCTCGTCATTTATCCATTATTCGACCGTGGAACTTGACTGTCCCTCAGAAAGACTATATTGCCTTGTTGAGATGTCCAAATTGGAGGATGTGAATGAACGGTCTGACGAGCTTTCCCAAGACGGAACCGGTTGAAAGTAAAATGTACGTGGAGAATGTGAGGGACGTTCCTTCATACTAACTTAGCAAGATGCTGCCTCTAAGTTACTATGTACAACATGCTCTCTCGTAAACTCTGCTTCCTCTTGCCAGTGACTGATACTCCAAGCGAAGAAAATAAGAAAATCATATCGCGCTTTCTGCAGCCAATCCAAGAAAAAAAAAAGTGGTATCTCCCATAACTCCATATCCATAGTCCAGCTATTCTTTCAGTTTGTCCTTCTCTTTCCGTAACGCCAGTAGTGAAAATGTATGATGCCTTTTCTCAAATGATGGGCCCCTCACTCAGTGGAGTGACTCGATCCTCCTGTTTTTACCCGATGCAGAAACGAGTTGAGTCCGGTTGTACTGGCCTTTGTCCTTGGTCGAAGCATACTGCCCATGAAGCCACTGCTGAACGTCTTTTCTCTTGCGTCGGTTGTTTCAGGGCGCTCTTCTTCTTTTCTGCGTGCTTCCAGTGCCTGACTGCGCCGCCAGAAGCTCATCACAGTACATTGGTCGCTCATATTCACACGATCGAGCTGTATTTCCAACCAGTCCTGTATCTCACGTACGTGTTGAAGACGATAGGGAACTTGGTAACGCTGCAGATGACTCACGACTCGTGCTGAACGCATGTGTTTGTCGAAGTTGATTACCATCTTCGTTTCAGTACCATAGTCGTTGTCACTGGGCAAAGGGCGAGTGTTCGAATTACCAGCATCCACAAAGGTAAGATCGGTAAGATACATGCCCACGAATGGTAAGCACGGCGCTTTTGGTGTTTGTAGGCGGTGTCTGAGAGCCGCGTAGTTGCGTGATACATCGACTACCCCCTTAATTTCCTCGAAGATGGCGTTTGTCTTGGGCGGCAGCTGATCCCATGTTTGACGGAGTCTGGAGACTGCCGAGGTGGTGAGAGAGCAGGAGATTGCCATAAGAGCCGAGTAGTTGTCGTTATCGAGGCACTGCTTGGCAATCTTTATCCAATGCTTGAGAACAGCGACGCGTCTCTTGATTTGATCAGCACCGAGTATGGTGTCGACAACAAGGTTGGTAAGATTTGTCGAAAACTTTGACATGGCCAAGACATTTTCGGCTTGTCCGTTCTTCTTCGTCCACTCGAGACCGAGTAACTCGTGAGGCAATACAGCACAGAATCTCTTCGACTCTATGATAGTGAGTTGTCTAGCGATCTCGACAGCGTCCAAGTCCAAGAGAGTGAGCTTCTTGGTAGGGAAAGCGCCGGTCAGAAGATACAACTGCTCCTTGTTGATGTTGGCATGAGGTATGATGGTTTTCTCATACTCGCTTCCCAGAGCAACACAGGTCTTGCCAATAGCAGAAACCAACTGATTCTCCATGCTTGTTGCTTCGATTTGGGAGGCAATCTTGGTTAGCCCGGCCAGACGCTGGCCTGGTCCCGAGAATTGGAGGCTCAGTCGTTCGACCGCGAATCTGTGTATCATCTCTAAGGCGGACGCATCGCTCTCAGCCAAGTAGTGGGACTCGAGCCAGGTCTTGAAGAAATTATACACCCTAAGACGTGCAGGAGAACTGTCCGTCTTGCAGTCCCCAGCGTATTCATACCGAGTAATCAGTGCCTGCGTCAGCTCCACAGCATTTGTGAAGAGACGGAAGGTGAGCAGGAAAGCCGTGTTGTACTCAGGTTCTGGTGGACCATGTTGACTTGTGAGTTTCTCGACGAGAGCTGCTAGAGTTCCACCAACAATCTGTCCGTCCTTGTTGTAAAGCAACTCATGAGCATATGACCTCATCAGGACTTCTGCATCGTGTTCACTGCCGTTAGCGGTCGTCGCGACACTCAACACACTGCCATGAGTACAAAGACTTGGATTGCCTCGAACATGTCGCTGGTATCGGTCAGGTGTCGTGGCCCTGGTCGACGTTGGTGAGGCTACACTGGCGAGCGAGTTTCTCAAACTGTCTTGATAGGCGCTCGAGCTCTCTGTCGTCGACATTCCAAGGCTCCCCTTTCTATCCGGTGGTGGGGTCCAGTGTTCCTTATGGTCCTGCTGGTATTGTTCCGGTGACTCATCTGCAGGTGGTGGTGGTGACTGCAATGGTGGCTCAGATGCTGTCGGTGAAGTGGGTGAGATGGGCGTATCACATGTTATCAGTGGTGGAGAAGAATCGGGTCTGCGCATATTCCCACCCGGAAAGACCGTAGAGAGTGTGAAATTGTTGGTATCATCGGTGGTTGAGCGCAAAAGATATGAAGGTCTCTGTGGTAAGCCTCGTATAACAAGGTTAGTCTCGGTTGAATTGTGATGTTGCGGGTTAGCGGCACCGGCAGCGGCATCCGACCAATTACCGGTGGTAATCTCCCCAGGTGGTTCCACGTGTTCGAGTAAGCGACCAGGGTCAGACTCCTCGTGCTGTCCTTCAGAGGTGCCAGATGGAAGGAAGAAGTCACCACTTGTATAATCGAGAAACTTTCGCGTTTTTGCGGTGCAGTCACCTGCGGCGCGGACACAAGCGGTTGCTGCAGCCACAAGACCTCGACCATCTTCTGGACCCACGACTTCTATAATTTCGGGGTCGTTTGAGTCTGCGGGAATCCTGCGCAAGCGGTTTGCAGTCTCTGCGAGCATGTTGAGTTTCATCCTCATATTCTCCGAGGCTACTGCAATGCCTTGACATTTACTAATATTCCGCTCTGATATCTTACCGACAATTACCAGCAAATCCTCAGCTGCTTTCATCGAGAGTCTTGTTGTCGTTGCCAGATCCAGAGACGCCCTAGATTGTAGGTGGAGGCCAATGAAGGCACCGATATCGCCCAAGAACTGTTCATGAGCGGCCGTGAGACGTTCAGTTGCCAAATCAGACATGTTTCTTTCGGTCAAAGCGAGCGTACTCATGACCGCAGGCACTGAACCTGAAGCGATAGGCGACGATTGCACTTGTGACGGTGTGTCATACGAAAACATTTGACAAAGTTCTTCTGAGGTCAGCTCCGGGCCAAACTGCTCGTCAACAACCTTCGAGTTCTGGGAGATTTCGTCATATTCAAGAACTCGGAGCTGAAACCTTGGTGTCTTCTTGGCCAGATCGGGATGAGATGGTCGGATTGAGTCCTCGTCGACATCCGGTAAAGGAGAGGACGAAAGTCCTGCATGCAATGAGGTCCTTGCAGTTCGAGGGCTTTGGAAGACCTCGCTTTGACGCGTGTTTGATCGTCTTTGCTTCGGTGAAGTGCTTTGGGCCCAGATATCGAGGAAGCGAGCACCTCTGCATGCTATTTTGAAAGCGTTGGACAAGTATTCGTCAACGGTCGACCAGACGACGGCATCAGAGGAGTCGGAGAAGGTGTTTTGTATCTCCTCGCGGTTCTTCAAGAGATCAGAAAGATCTGCCAAGAGACTTTTTCGAGTTCGTCTCAAGGCAATATGTCTCTTGATCATGGCGTCATCTCTGTGTAGACAGTCGCAGTGTTCCAGCAAGCGTCGAACACCAGCTACAAGGCCTTGAACATAATCCTGCCTGTCCTCGAACAAGGTCTCGTCGTTTGCACCCAAGCTCAAGTAATCCCACATTCTGGTCAATGCATGAAGGAGAGATCGCATCGGCCGAGAATCGTAAATCTGACAGTAGTTGGTAGGTACCCAGCCTCGAGTTCCGGTGGAAAGTATGGTACCATCAGCCCAGCCGTTCGGATGAGCGAGATGTATGAGAACGATGTCACCTTCCCGTAGAGGTGCGGTGATAGAGATGCCACCAGAGGACCCAGAGATGGTAGTGTGTTCAGGTTGGTAGTCGTGGCTAGCACGAAGGTACTTGCGGTCGAAAGGAGGCGCTTCAGGCTGCCGCTCTGATGAGACACCCGTCTCCTCGGACGAGTAAGTAATATCCTTGAGGCCGGCCATGGTTCAGTCTAGAATTGCCGGTGATGCATCTATTCGCGGTGTATGTGTTCAGACGATTGACTGCGCTCACACTGTCTCGTTGTTCTCGTGGTTGTGTGAAGACAGGGAGAGGCCACATGCATGCCGTTGTGATGAGAGCGAGTTGGTGGCGTGAATCAAGACAAGTATGTCTGGCTTTGATGCACAGCCATTGCTCTGCTTGTAGAAGGCGAATGATGTTACGATTGTTGTAAGCAAGACTTGAATTAGTTTGTTACAGCTAGATCCGTGGAATGCGAAACAGGGAAATGGCAATGGACTTGGTCGAGATCGAGGTCGCTGCCAAAGTACAACGAATGACGACTGAGTGAGCCGAGGGGCAGGCAGGAGGCAAGGAGGGAGCGATATCCCCGCAAATTGGAATGGCTGACGGTCGACAAGGCGCAAGGCAAGCAACTTGACCTTTCCTTTCTCACAGGGACTTGCAAGAGTTTTGTCTTTGAAAGCAAAGAGTGTGAGAGCATCCGGCACTTACTACCTATTGCCTGTGCAACACAAATTATCGATCATGCACGAGTAGTTCATTCTCCTCGGTAACCTAAAAGCGTAGCCCAACGGCGGCCCGTGATCCTAACAATTTAGATTTCAAGCAGTCGCGGGAGCTTGACAGCATTGTACTCGGTCTGCGACGACTCGAAACCGCCTTTGTCAGACACTCACCATATACAGAGCATACTACCCTCGACTACGACCATCTCGGCCTCACCAGGAGACAAATTGACCATGAACGAACGGCCGATCGACGCCAAACTCTATTCAATGGACCCTGAGCGTGCCCACTCCCACGGGCTCGGGATTGACGACAGGACCAAGAGATGATCTAACCTGTAGCTGACTCTTCCTTGTCTGTCACAGGTTGTGAGATGGGCGGGTTTCTGGGTTCAAGATCCTGGTTGAGAGGCAAGAGAAGGGTGGTGCGATGGCGCGCGGCAGTGCAGTGCTTGGTTGACAGCAGCTACTATTGAGATCGACACCAAGCCATTCTTTCCTCGCTTGTATGCGACCCATCAGTTGCTCGTGCGAGTAGTCTGCAAGGATAGTGACAGATGCCGATGTGCATTACACCCTTGCAAGTTTCAATGATGATATGTGCATTGCAGCCCAAGACATACGTTTGTTTCATGGGAAGAGCCTGCAGAGATAGACTGCACAAAGGTCGAACGGAACAGCTTGTGCAGTCAGGAGGCAACGCACAACTAACGAAAGCACGAAGAGGCCTGTCCTGTCATGCCGACTCGTATGGCACAGTGGAGCTTGTGAAAGAGATTCAGACAGCTGATGCCAGCAAACTGATGCCAACGAGATGGTGCGTGTTGTCAACCAGAATATGGCACAGCTGTTGAGGTTGACTACTGCGATAAGAGAAACAAAAGAACCTTAAGATAAGACTCGGACACGGGCCCTTGACGCAAAGGTCAGCATCCCGCAAACCCAATGGCTGCAATTCCACCGCGACACTGACAACCACCATCTTCGCTTGGTCAATTGACTACCAAAAACCGACAATGCTGGAACATGTATCTTTGACGGTGCATGAGGCCTTCTCTGGTATCGCTGGGAGCATCTCGCTGGCCTGCTGGATCTTCCTGCTGGTAAAAAATCCCTTCGTCGCGTCTGTCGCATACACCCGTACCTGACTCATTCTTACTAGGTGCCTCAATTGATTGAGAACTACCGTCAATCCTCTGCAGACGGCATCTCCATCACCTTTCTGCTGGTATGGATGGCCGGCGACATCACCAACCTCGCCGGCGCTCTTTGGGCTGATCTCGTACCCACCGTCATCGCTCTTGCCATCTACTTCTGTTTCGCCGATGCCGTTCTGCTGTCGCAATGCTTCTACTACAACACCCTGAATGCCCGTCGCGAACGCAAGCGCTCCATTGCCGCCGCCGAGAACCCCGTCATCGATGAGAGCGCCCCTCTGCTCGCCGAGCAACAAGACAACCTTGGTCTACCTGGTAGCAGAAGACGCAGCAGTGCTGCCAGTCGCAGACGTACGAGGAGCAGTGCTGAGCGCAGCAACAGCCTTAGCAACATCCTCGAGGAGGGCCAAGGCTCCACTGCCTGGCTGAAGAACACCCTTAGCGTTGCAATTATCCTCATCGCTGGAGCCGCAGGATGGGCCATTGCTTGGAGAGCCGGCGCCTGGAAACCAACTCCCGTAGACGTATCTGACGGTGGCAGACACATGCCCGTCGGTGCTGAGGTTCTTGGCTATGCCAGTGCTGTGTGCTATCTCGGGTACGCTTCTTCTTTACAACGAGCGCCCCAGTCTTATGCTAACATGGCCCAAGTGCTCGCATTCCTCAAATCATCAAGAACCATCGCGAACGATCTTGCGAAGGCCTGTCACTTCTGTTCTTTTTGCTCTCGCTCATGGGAAACCTTACTTACGGTGCAGGGGTATGTTCTTCATCAATTTTCCTCTGCTCTGCAATCACTGACACACCCAGATCCTGTTGCATTCTGTTGAGAAACAGTACTTCCTCAAGAACTTGCCTTGGCTCATTGGGTCTCTCGGAACGATTTTCGAAGACGCCGTCATCTTCATGCAATTCCATATGTACGGCGAGAAAACATCGGCCGTCGAGTGATCGAGTTTACTCAGCATCATATCTGTTTATACATTTGTTCCCCAACATAGATGTCAAAATGAGCATATCGCTACATACAACCCCTAGAAGGGCCTTGTGTCTGTCTATGGTAACAATAGTGAGTCTACAGTCTATTTAATCGTTATAGAGCCTACCGATGTTGGGTCGAAAGTAGGTACAGACTCAGCACAATTGCATGCATGTGACGTGCCACGAGCGTGAACGATCGATCCGGGCCCGGGTAAGGATTGAGGGGAAGCAGGAACGCTCAAGCTGAACCTTGATGTTTTTCGTCTTGAACCTTCTGCGAAGGCAGGCAACACCTCCAACGAATCGTGTTGCTCACATTTAGTGCATTGCAAGTTATATCTTCACACGCTAGGAATACTTTAGACCTGTGCCCAACAACTATTCGACACTCGGTGTAGAAATAACCATGCCGAGCGAGATACGGAGTGGACGGAGTAAACGGAATAGAAGTATCAAGCCAAGCAGGGCCGTTTGGCATTGATATCGCGACGATGACGAAAGAAGGGAAAAGCAAAAGTGGATGATTGGCCAGAGTTCGTCCCGCGGTCGTGTGCCTACCTTAGCCGCCACAGAAACATGCACTTGCGGTCTTGCTGGGCACAGTCTGCTCCATATGTGAGTTGTCTTCATGTAAGCGATCTTTCCCTTTGCTTTTCGAAGTCCATACGCAGTCATTGTTAAGCACTGTCCGGCCCTTCACTCCATCAAGGCTTTCGTTCTTCGAGACAGCATGAGTGAACCTGTTACACCGGTCCACGGATCATTAGCAAATGAAGAGAAGGCCAACAAAGATGTTCATATCATCGGGGACAAGGCCTTTCCTAATCTAACGTACGACGCAACCAAGCAGAACGAATCTCAATTTCTTGAACCTCCGCAATACAGAGCACCGCATAGACCATTGTCTCCAGACACTTTGTCCAATCTTTCTGTAGAAGAATTCCACCAGCTCGGTCCGCGAAACAACGAGCCATCTGTCTGGTTAGATGGGGGACATCAACAACTGAAACCATCCTGGACAGCAAAGCGGCAGGCCAAGCTCCATGCTAGCTGGGTACGAAATGCTGGTCTCTTCTACATGTTGCTTGCCCAGGTGTTTGGTGTTATGATGAATGTTACCACTCGAATACTGGAGATTGAAGGCAACAAGGGCAAAGGACTGCATCCATTCCAAGTACGTATTCTGAGCATCAAGCCCAATATCACATGCTGTTCTGACCATCGAAGATTCTGTTCGCCCGTATGTCGATCACCGTCGTGTTGGCGTCTCTCTACATGTGGTATACAAAGACACCACACTTTCCTTTTGGGGATCGGGAAGTCCGATGGCTCTTGGTAGCAAGAGGCTTAGGCGGCTTCTGGGGAGTGTTTGGAATGTACTACTCACTCATATATCTGCCGCTCGCTGATGCCACCGTAATCACGTTTCTTGCCCCAGCCCTCACATGCTGGGTCTGTTCTTTTTTGCTCAAGGAGGCATTCACTAAGATCGACAAGATAGGCAGTCTTGTGTCTTTGGTGGGTGTGGTCTTTATTGCTAGGCCGACATCTCTCTTCTTCTCTTCTGCGGAAGCGCCACCTGCCAGTGGAAACACCGAGGTAGTCGGATCTAACAGCACAGTGACCATGCCAGATGCATCCAACTACGACAATATCACGCCGGCTGAGCGATTGGCAGCCGTCGGCATCGCACTAGTGGGTGTAGGCGGTTCAGTAATCGCATATACCACGATTCGATGGATCGGAAAGAGAGCGCATCCACTTATCAGCGTCAACTACTTTGCTACATGGTGTACCATTGTCAGCATTGTAGCTCAACTCACGCTTCCTGGTATCGGCTTCCTTCTCCCTGCTGATGCAAAGGAGTGGGGATATTTGATGTTCCTTGGGTAAGTAGAGCTGCGCGACCTCATTCAAGAGCATATCGCTAACGACATACAGAACATGTGGTTTCATCATGGTAAGGATAGACGATGATGACTTGTTCGCAGAAACTAACACAAAGACAGCAATTTCTTTTGGCAGCAGGACTGAGTTATGAAAAGTCATCGCGAGCGACCAACATGGCATACACATCAATGCTGTTTGCATTGGGATTCGATAGATTCATCTTTGGACAGACACCAGGAGCCACGTCGATAATTGGGTCGACATTGATTCTCGGGTCGGCAATATATATGGCGATGCAAAAAGACAAAGGCAACGGTCGGAAAAATGAGGGTACAGCAGAGGTGGCGCAAAACAGAGACGAAGAAGAAGGTTTGATGAGAGGAGCAGACGAAGAAGATGAGGAAACTTTTGACCGAGCACAGCACAGTAGCATTGAGATGAACCGGATGGAGACAAGACGGGGGGTGAGGCCGAGTGAATAATCATGGATATGTAGAATGAAGGAGAAATAGACATAGTTGATGATAATTTGCAATCAATAAGGCAGCTAATTGTGGGCGTGACTGACAAAGACGTGGACTGGTTGAGAAGAAAAAGGAGCGAAAATGAAGGAAAAATTGGCTCGGGGGCGCGGCTCGGTGGGAGTGGGAGCGTTCGGTGCAGGCGGCCATGACGAAGTCGAAGTTTGGAGAGGCTGCGACAGTCGCTCTTGAGTCTTGTCCGTCTCCGTCAGCATTTCCCAACGACAACGTCAGGAACGAGAGCATTACCGCGCCGTCCTGTGCACTACGCGCCTGTTTTCCCTATCATTTACGACACCATCTAGACTCGACGCGCTCTCGAGGAATATCTCTTGTCAGCCTGAGTACTCGAGGCCGAGCACAGCCACTAATAGCCTCATCCTGATCCTGATCTTCGTCTTCGACTTTGCCCATAGCCCATCCCCTCGGTCAAGGCACGTGCAGACACAGGCAGACGGTGCTCGTTGTCCAAGGCTAGAGCTCTGTACCGTTTCCCACATTGGCCGGTGCATGGGCTTTGACGTCTTGTCGCTCTTCAAACCCCACGACGACCATCTCCAGCGACGACTGAAGCGCCCGAAACACCATGGCCGACCTCCCGGCCCAGCCCAACCTGCGCGTTACCAGTGAGTCCCTGTACTCGTTCCTTCCAGTCTTGCCATACTGACCCTTCGCAGTCATCGCCGCCGACGGCCTCTACAAGAGAGACGTCTTCCGTGAGTTCCCCTCCTCTGCCCGCCGCCCGCTCGTGCCGCGAAGCGTCGACTGACGCTGTCCTGCAGGATTTCCCGACCCCTTCGCCGTAGCCACCATCAGTGGCGAACAAACAAAGACGACGGGCGTCATCAAAAAGACGCTCAATCCCTACTGGAATGAGAGCTTCGACATGTACGATATGTCCTCTACTTCCCGTGTCGCCCATACTGACGGGAGCCTGTAGGAGAGCAAACGAAGAGAGCATTCTCGCCGTTCAAATCTTTGACCAGAAGAAGTTCAAGAAGAAGGACCAGGGTTTCCTCGGTGTTGTCAACGTCCGTGTTGGCAGTGTCATCGACTTGGATGCTGGTGGTGACGGTACGTCGTCAGCTACCTTCACTCTCCAAAAATGCTGACAAGCTGTTGCTCCAGAAATGCTCACCCGCGACCTTCGCAAGAGTAACGACAACCTAGTAGTCAACGGCAAGCTCATCCTCAACCTGTCGACCAACCTTCGTCCGGCTGCCACCCCTGCCGCCGCTGCGACCGCCGCTCGACCTAACGGCGCTGCTTCAACAACCACACTGGACGCTCCTCCTCCGGCGAGTGCTTCGGCCTCGCGTCAGCCCAGCACGTCGGGCGATACATCAGCTCCGCGCACTGCCGGCTTCAGCGCCTTCGAGGACTCCCAAGGCCGCTTACCTCCAGGATGGGAACGAAGAGAAGACAACCTCGGACGCACATACTACGTCGACCACAATTCCAGACAAACCACATGGGTCCGCCCAACGGCCAACTTCAATGCTGGCGAACAGCGTCAAGCCAACGAAGCAGAGACGCAAGCGCAGCGTGCGCGACACCAGAACCGCATGCTGCCTGATGATCGTACAGGTGCCAGCTCACCAACTTTATCGGGCGATCAGAATTCGCCTCCTAATGGTGCTGCCGCCGCCGCTGCTGCTGCCGGAACCTCTAACCCTCAGGCAATGTCAATGATGGCCACTGGTACTACTACTGCTGGTACAGGCGAACTGCCTGCCGGTTGGGAACAGCGCCATACACCAGAAGGCCGCGCCTACTTTGTCGACCACAACACACGTACTACCACATGGGTCGACCCCAGGAGGCAACAGTACATCCGCATGTACGGTCAAAATGCTGCACAAGGCACTATTCAACAGCAGCCTGTTTCACAGCTTGGCCCTCTGCCCAGTGGATGGGAAATGCGTCTCACCAACACTGCTCGCGTCTACTTTGTCGACCACAACACTAAAACCACCACCTGGGACGATCCCCGCTTGCCCTCGTCACTCGATCAGAACGTGCCGCAATACAAGCGTGACTTCAGAAGGAAGCTTATTTACTTCCGTTCTCAACCAGCTCTTCGCATCCTGTCTGGACAATGTCACGTCAAGGTCCGACGTTCTCACATTTTCGAGGATTCATATGCCGAGATTATGCGTCAAAGTCCTAGTGATTTGAAGAAACGACTGATGATCAAGTTCGACGGTGAAGATGGTCTCGACTACGGCGGTCTCTCTAGAGAGTTCTTCTTCCTTTTGTCTCACGAGATGTTCAACCCCTTCTACTGTTTGTTCGAGTATTCGGCCATCGACAACTACACGCTACAGATCAACCCTCACTCCGGTATCAACCCCGAGCATCTTGGCTACTTCAAGTTCATCGGACGTGTTGTAGGTCTCGCCATTTTCCACAGACGCTTCCTGGACGCCTTCTTCATTGGAGCTTTCTACAAGATGATTCTTCGCAAGAAGGTCAGTCTTGCAGATATGGAGGGTGTCGATGCCGATTTCTACCGCACCTTGAGTTGGACTCTCGACAACTCCATCGAGAATGTTATTTTCGAGCACTTCTGTGTCGAAGACGAAGTCTTCGGTGAGAAGGTGACCATCGACCTCAAGCCTGGTGGTAGAGACATTGAAGTGACCGACGACAACAAGAGAGAATACGTCGAGTAAGTTGTTATTCAGCATATTACCTGGTGACCATTGAATCTAACGCACCCCGCAGGCTTGTCACAGAATGGAGAATCAACAAACGTGTCGAGGAGCAGTTCAACGCCTTTATCCAAGGGTTCCACGAGCTCATCCCATCAGACCTTATCAACGTCTTTGACGAGCGTGAACTCGAGCTCCTTATCGGCGGTATCTCAGAAATTGACGTCGACGACTGGGCCAAGAACACCGATTACCGTGGCTACGATGAGAAGGATCCCGTGATCCAAAACTTTTGGAAGGTAGGACACATGATTACCACTGTCGTGAACTTTTCATGCATGCTAACCTTCATCACAGACTATCCGCACATGGGACTCTGAGCAAAAATCTCGCCTACTGCAATTCGCAACCGGTACCTCGCGTATCCCCGTCAACGGCTTCAAGGATTTGCAAGGAAGTGACGGACCCCGTCGTTTCACGATCGAAAAGTCGGGCGAGGAAGGTCAATTGCCCAAGTCGCATACTTGCTTCAACCGTCTTGACTTGCCGCCGTACAAAACATACGAAGCACTCAACGCCAAGCTTCTATGGGCTGTCGAGGAGACGGTTGGGTTCGGACAGGAGTAGAGAAAGGGAAATATTGCAAATGGAGAAGTTTTAGTTTTTATCATCATTTTTTTATTTCCCGAATCATCCAGAGGGAGGTATCAGTGTTTGTTTCTCAGGGTTATGGTAGAGCAGAGAAGGAGCTGTTGAAGAAAGAATTAGGGGAGGGGTTTTACTTTCCATGTTCTCTCTCGCGTTGATTTTGTTACGTCTTCTTGTTTATCAGAGATGCTGGCTTCCAGAGAAAGATTGCGAAATGTGCATTTATTTTTGTTGAAATATGTTTTCCCTTTTGCTGTATACATGCATCTGTTTTGAAATCATACCGTTCGGGATTGCAGCAATATAGAAGACGACAGACATCCATTGGTGCTTCATGGGTCAGCCATGTCGAGAGCTCTGGATATGTTTATATGCTCAACATAGCAAAGGTTCTGTTTCTATACAATTTTCGAAGCTTCGAATCAGTCAAACGTCCTTTGTCCTCTCGACATGAATAGCGAGATCGCTTTTGTTATTACCTTCTTCGTCATTTTCTTGCATGCTCGAGGCATTTTGCAAAGACTTTGCTCGCGAGTATGCGGGTATTGTGTCGTAAGTGGCTCCTTTGACGATGTTGCCTTCGAAAAGCAGAGACATTGATTCGAGGGGTACGCCTTTGGTCTCGGGGACACTGTTTTTCGAGGGCATTGTCTCAGCGTGTTGTCTTTGGATATAATGACAAAGGCAAAGGCGTCGGAAAGGTCGATTTGACTTACCAGAAGACCGTGTAGATGGTCATCAAGATGCAACAAATGCCAAATATGAGAAATGTGCCGTAGGTGATGCTATTGAGCATGACGGGAGTGATTCTGGCAATCACGCAGTTGAATGCCCATTGGCACATCAATGCTGATGCCATGACCAGAGATCTGACATGATTGGGCTGAGCCCCTACATTAACGATGTCATCGAGGAACAAGCTGCAGCTATACGTACACTTGTCTCGGAAGCAAGGATGAATGGGATTGGACCCCATCCTACGCTGTAGAAGACCACAAACAGATAGACTGATATGATGGCGAAGATACTGTTGCCGTTCAAAGGAGCGCCCTCGACTACCGGATTAACGGCTTGGTTGATGCCGATACAGAACATGGCAAAGGCTTGTCCAAGAGCGCCGATGATCAAGCTCCATTTTCTGCCAAGTCTAGGGTAGACAGTGAGTCAGAATGATCAGAATAGTAAAAGGGGACTCACTGTTCGGTCATGAATGCTAAAGCCAAAGCGGTAATCACAACTTTGACGACACCATAGATTCCCGTGGCAAAGAGGCCAGCAGATGAACCCAACCCGATGGACTCGAATATCCTGAGATATTATGTCAGCTATATTACTACTGGAGATTGATCAGTGAACTTGCTGGGGGCTGTAGTAGTTGATCGAATTCGTGCCCGTCCATTGCTGAAACATCATGAGAATGATGGCCATAGAGTACCTATAAAAGTACTTTCGATTAGAGCAGACTGTCCTCAGTTGTCCTAATAACGAAATCTGCTCATGACTCTGGAAGTCGGCTACGATCTCGTCTAGCTCTTTAGTTACGACAGGGTCATCTTGCGACCGGCCGCGTACATAAGCAAGTGCTCGAGCAGCATCATCGTGTCGATCTTTCTCTACAAGCCATCTTGGGCTCTCATTCTGAAAGACGATGCCGATGAGAAGAAGGACGCCGGGTAGCATCTGGAGAGCGAATGGTACTCGCCACTGGGCATCATCGTCAGACGAAATGGATCGAGTCACACCGTAGTTGACAAAGTATGACAGCATTATGCCCGTCACACTGCCTCTGGTCAGCAGTGGTATCAACGGCCGTGGAGTTTCGTACTGACTTGAAGAGTTGCATAGTGCCTATACAACGACCTCTGATCTCCTTGTTAACATTCTCGCCTAGATTTCTACGGATTAGAAGCAGCATCATTCAAGATGGAGCCAAACTAACCAATATACGTGGGTACCACAGCACTGATCAAACCGACACCAACCCCACCGATGACTCTGCCAGCGTAGAGAGTGGCGAGAGAGCGATTGCCGAGAGCACTGCAAGTCTGAAGTACGCTGCCGATGATAAAGATGATATCGGCATAGATAAGGGCAGACTTTCGACCAAAAGTGTCAGAGACCCAGAAGCTGGCAGCGGCAGCCACAAAGCATCCAGCCTGGAGAACTGAAACGATGTTGCCGGACAGGTCTGCGTACGCAGCAGGGGTGTCGACGAGGGCGAATGAGTTTTTGAACGAGTCCATTGTCAAGACGCCGCCAATCAGACCCTATGAAGATGTCAGCTTTGCAATTGATCATGGTGTTACATGTAGTCGATACGGTATCCCATCCGAAGAGCATACCACCAAAACTGGCGACTGCTGTGAGAATATATGCTCTTCGGTATTCTTTGATGTCGGCCCATGTGCCTACCGACTTGGTACCGGATACCATCGTGGATTGGTTTAACCAAACAGTGCTCAGTAAGACATGGTAGGGACGAAAGATGTGAATTAAACCAAGAGAGGGGCTGGCTAAACCTGTTACAAGATAGGAGAATAAAGTTTGTCTTGGTACATAGGTAAATACAAGAGGCAGGAGGATTCCTCCGCACTTCCTTCCAAGAGATGCCCTGGTATGCCAAGTGCGATCTTCAAAGAAGTGTAACGTGATAAAAGCGTCACACAGCATCGGCTTTTGGGAAGAATCACATGGAGAACGGGTTTCAATGGACGCTGCTAGGCAATCAAAAAGGGTTGTAAACATCAATAGTCGTGACTTCGGCACAAGACAGAAAGTGAATGTAGGTCATGAGTGATCATTCTATTCGTTGGCCCTTGTATGCATCAAGTTCTCAAGTGAGCATCTACTTGGACTGCTCGGGTATCAAAGTCACCAGCTCGCCCTTCTCGACAGCCGATCTCAAGTTTTCCAACACTAACAGTTCCATATCCTTCTGTGTCTCCCATGTCGCAGTACCGATGTGAGGCAACAGAACAACGCGGTCGTCACTGATAAGCTCAGGGTGAATCTTTGGTTCTTCTTCAAAGACATCGAGGCCGGCGGAGAAGACCTTCTCGCTTTGGATGGCCTTGACAAGGGCAGCTTCGTCGATAATGGGTCCTCTGGCTGTGTTGACGATAATGACACCATCCTTCATCATGTCAAACTGTGCAGTAGAGATGATGTGTTTTGTCGAGGGATTGAGCGCGAGGTTCAAACTCAGGACATCCGAAGTCTTCATCAAGTCGTCGAATGACACATATTTGGCGTTTCCTGCCTTGTCGGCGGGTAGGGGGTTGCGGTTGTGGTATTGAATCTTCATGCCAAAGGCGGCAGCCCTCTCGGCCACGGCTCTTCCAATGCCTCCCATACCAAGGATACCCAAGAGTTTCTTCTTCGGGTCGTGACCAAGACCGAATGCCTTGCCACGCCATTCGCCCTTGCGGACAGCATTGAAGGGCACAGTGATGCGTCTCAAGGCTCCCAACATGAGGAAGATGGCAATGTCGGCGGTAGCATCGTTGACAGCAATGGGTGTGCTCGAGATCTGGATTCCACGTGCGGTACAGGCCTTGACATCAATGTTGTCATAACCAGCGCCATTGTGTGTAATGTACTTGACGCTCGAGGGGAGCAACTCAACCAAGTCTTTGTCAAAGGGCCCCGTCACGCCAGTCGATTCGTTGCTGCGGTAAACGACAAACGTGTTGTCAAAGTCACCGGACTTCAGCTTGGAGAGAAAGTCGTCTCGCGAGCCTGTCTTGTACTCCTGCACTTGCTAGTCAGCGATTGGTCATGCAGCCATTGATGTCATGTTTACTGACTTTCAGCTCAAGCAGAGAGCTGAGTTCCTCCCACTCCTTGCGAGCATGTGTGATGTTTCCGATGAGAAGAGCAGAACGACCCATCTTGAGCGTGTATAAAGCAGAAGTTCGTGTTAGCAGGAAACAGGAAGAGGATACTCCTACGATAAAAGGTGGAAGGTAAATGACGGCACGGAAGATCTCATTAGCCGATACCCCTCTCACCAAATGCCGATAGTATGGGGCTGTTGTCAACAGTTGCCGGTCAAAGTGCACGGGCGTTTTCGGATCATGTGCACACCGGAAGAGGGTCCAGGGCATATCAGCTCTTGCTGTAAGTCGTTCTGCTGACTGGATTATTGTGCACCTCTATAGCACGAACAGAATGCAGGGACCGTCTCTGTTCCTTGATTCCCATAACTCAAAATTACATGCTGAAGCTCCAGTTGTCCATGGAACCCAACCCACTCAGTGGACCCAAGGGGCCGCTATCTGTAGGGAGGAATCCCGTCCACCATTCAGCATCCGTCGACATGCCTTCGTTACCGTTCACAGCAAAATGGCCGATCGCATCCAAGTCAGTCCAGCTGAAGTCACCCATCAGATCTGTAACTGCTGGCGACTCTAATGAAGCCGAGGCTGCAGAGTTCGATGCTGGTGTAGCAGCACTTGTGCTGACAGGCCTGTACGGATTCTCGAGTGTGGCGAGTGATCGTGCGGACCGAGACTCTTTGTGCGACTTTCGATCCACCTTGTCCCAAAGGAGTTTGAGCAGCTGTGAGTAGCGGCTTCCAGGGTGACTCTCTCCTACGCCTGATCTTTGGAGAACAGTGACTGTTTGCTGAATCATTCTTCTCACGGAAGCTTCTTCTTCCGGCGACATGACGCCAACAGAGCGGGCATGATACAAGAATACGCCTGCATAGACTGTGAAAAGATAGAATCTCAAAGGCATATATCGTAACATTCTGGAGAGAGTCAGAGCCAGCAAGATACACTTTATACAAAAACGAGTTATCATTACCTTTCAGCGTCAACAAAGTTGTTCATCGTTGTGAGAAGACTTTTTGCAGCATCGAGTCCCTCATAGATGAATCGCGCATCTCCAACTGCGCCGACATTGTTGTAGAAAACTCGACTAAAGGATGGTTTCCCGTTTTCCCCTTCGGGTAATGCGCGGCGAATTGTAGCATGGAATGCAAACGCATTGGTATAGAGCCGTAAGTAATCGTAAGACATCAGCAACATCGCTTTGAGATTCGGTGAGCCTATAACTTGTCAACATAAATACCACAGTGGCCTATACAGTTCGACGTACATGTCATGGTTCCGTACACGGCGTTCCATCCATAGTATGCACTGCGAAAGTCCTAAAACTAGTCAGCACATATCTTGAGCATGGGATGTTGGCATGACTTGCATCAACCATCTTGATGTAGTATCCTCCTGTTAAATGGTTCCGCAAGCTGTTTCCAGGGCTACTATACAGCACGTCGTGTACATTACTGAACAGTAACGTCAACTCCAGAGTCGCCTGGAACAGCTTTGGGAAGTCTTCATCTCCGGGATTTTGGGGCTGATAAGGATAGTCTTCCTTCCGAATAGCGAGGCCGGGCCCAGGCCCTCGACTCCAAAAGGCACGGCCTATACGGATGGAGATTTGTCTGTCCGATATGTAGCAACAAGTCCAGACTAGACGCTTGCGCTTCCACTGAGGGTCTTTGATATCTGCCGCCACAGGAAATGAGTACTTGTCCAGACCCAGATAGTAGCCAATGCGCAAAGCAGTGCCAACATGCATCCAGGCTTCGCGATCCTCTTCTCCACGCCCTACATTCCCCGCTCGACTTCTTGATGTATATGGTGCCCATTCAGCAAGCAGTAGCAGACTCTCGACTGCTTCAACCCCTCCAGGGCCACCAGCGACCAACACAGATACTAACGACTGCATATATGTTGAGCAAGCTATGAAGATGTGCGGCTCCTCCATTAGATCCTTTGAAGCAATAACAAGCATAGCGGTCAAAAGATGCGGTTCCTCTTTGGCTGTTTTTGCTAGATTGGTAGTGTCAAGGGTACTAGGTGGAGCGATCGAAAAATAAGGGTGGTAGTGCTGACGATAACGTTCAATCAGTTGCGAAATTTTGGTCGATGACAAAGCACCCGACCGCACTAGGTGATAATCCAGGCCATCAGAGTTCCATGTGTTCGGGTAAAGAGAGGTTGTGCGAAGACTATGTTGAGGTTGTTTCTCTTGCCAGGTGGACTGGCGAGCCGAGTTGTTGTTGTCATTACTCGCAATCTGAGCCAGTATGTCCAAAGCATCTGAAGGGTTTTGCAACTCGTTGAAAGGTATGTTATCAGAGCTTGATGAACGAGCAGACTCCTCGATATTGTGATTTTGCGATCTTTGTTCATTTACTGTTGTGGTCCCGATAGCAGGATCGATGTCCATTGCGAGACTTTGCGGATCGAATAGTTGACGCTGAGTTGCGAAATCCAGATTGCTGACGCCAGTATTGGCCGACAAGGGAGTCGTACCGGTGATGTTATGTTGTGAAGAGGTCGAATATGGGTTACTCGGTATCCCGCTTGAGTTCCTGTGTGATGGACACGATCAGTCTGGCTCATCATGTTTTCCTGTAAGATATCTGCTCATCGAGCGCTTGAATCAATCGTACTCCTCCTCTTATCGCCACGAAAGGCTGTAAGTCGTCAAATACACGGTCGCGATGTTTCCAGAATTGTGTCCATGAGAAGCCATCGAGATGCCTTCTCCGAGTGGACAACGTCTTGCTCATGAGGGTATTGCGCATTGCTATTGCTACAACACATGGATATGTTGTGAGGCTTACCAGGAGATTGCTTGTCCCTCATCATTCGAGGGGGTCTTCTGAGTTGGCAAACCAGATTCGATTTGAGATTGACCGCTCGCCTGAGCCTGGGTCTGATTTTGACCCGGAGCTTGTTGTGAAGCTATCGTAGACCTCCTGACCCTTCTACCTCCACGATTGCTGCTGCCGATGACACATTGCTTGTTCTCTTTGCGGCACCGCAAACATGGTGGTTGAGGTTCTCCGTCTGTTGTATCACTGAACAAGACGGTCAGATATGGTTACTCGTGTCGGTATCTGCAGATCCTGGTGGTGATGCTGGAGGAGAGAGGAATTGACCCGGAGTTGGCTGCAAGGACGGGTACTGACAGTGTGCATTTGCTCTTTCTTGCGCGGCAAACCAAGCCTGGAGGTGGTCAGTCAGACTTATTGTGAACCAGAAATCGAGCTAGATGTGATGTGGTTCAGAGAAGCAAGCCAGCTTCGAAAGTGCCATGATATTCGTCTTCCGCTAACGCGCCGCGCGTCGGCAATTCAAGATGATCCGAATTCTGGAGGAGGCTCGCATCTTTCATCATCTGCTATTACATACAGGCTTTGCTTGTCCGCTTCTGGTGTTTGCCTGGCTCTGGTGATCCCTGTGATTGCGTGTCTGCATTCAAGTCGGACATGATTTGATAGCAACAGTGGTTCGAAGGATCTCATGGGGAGACAATGGGCATGTGAAGGAAGAGGCAGATGCCGATAGAAAATTGGAGAGGGGAAGGTCGGCTATCCACTGTTCTTAACGCCAAAGCCAGAAAGAAGCCGATGGTTGTCAACAGATTCTGGGGAGCTTTGCTCTTTTTCGTTTGTCAACAATTGCCGAAAACGCCCCTTGCGATAGCTCACAGTAATCACAACCACCTTCTAAAACATGCTGTATCGCTGCAGAGGTGAGCGATTCCGCCAGGCGAGATAGTCAAAAGAGAATCTAGCTGGCATCACGTTAACAGTGTACCCAGTAAGGTCCAAATGAACCATTCCTTGGCGTTGCAGGATATATTCGAACACGAGATACACTAGCGATCAGTGGAGGAACTCTCAAATAGTCTATGTCATATGTATCTCACTAAACCATGCAAAAGACAATGAACGTAGTCTACGATCACCAGATTCGACTGCAACGACTGCACCATCCATCGTATATGTTCAACGACCACCATGCAGAATCTGGAAACGAAATCCAATTGAGATAGACAATCGGTACTTCAAGGTGAAGGACCACTAGATCCGGTATGCTCTGACCACCTGCGTTTGCCTGTTCGGACCTCAAATTGCGAAGCAATACACGGATCGTGTTGGCCAGACGCCACTATTGAACTCCACGTCTTGTCCCGGTAAGCATCGACTGTGACCTTCGTTAGTCTCTAATCATGCCAAGGCTGTCTCTCTGACTTACGCGACTTCTGCATGAACATGGTTCTTTCGTTAAATGTCTTCGCTTGCCTCCAACTCATCCGATAGCCCAATTCGTTGAGTGCACATTCTTTGGCTTCAAGATCCTTTGACATTTCAGGAACGGAAAGTTGTGTCTGTGAGCCATCGAGTAGAGGCACATGGACCAGATTCTCAGTTTTCAAGGTGATGCTTCCTTCTTCGCTTTCGCGTTCGTTGTTGATCCCTCCTGGTTGTATTTGATGAGGCGAAGGTGCATGCATCTGGCGAGGATAGAACTGGCGAGGGAAAACGCTGTTCTTCTGTAAATGGTAATCGGGCATCTCCTCCAATTTGATGTTATCAAGCTCTACGTGGACACGTACCCGTGTGCCGCGTGCAAGGTCGTCAACAAGAATAAATTTGCGTTTCTTTCCTTCGGGGACCGTAGAAGAGAGTGATGGTTTCCTGTCTTCTTCCTCTGCCTTGATGGCACTCTGGCTGGTCGTGATCGACGAATCAGATTCAGTTGAACAGGATGTTGAAAGTGTTGGACAGTGGCTGTCTCTACGATGAGAATCGAAAGGGGAACCAAGAGAGAGACTACTCGGAGGGCTGTGATGATTCAGGAACGAATGTGTCTCATTGCTGACTATATTGAAGAAGAAAAGGAATTAGCCTAGAGACAATCGTGAAAAATGTGGGTATTGGTATGAAGAGAAAGCAAAAGCAAGAAACCCGACGCCCCAAAACCCCGATAGCATAAAACATGCATTTCAAATTTATTGTTCAAGCCACCATTACAAAGCAGTAACAACATTGCAGTGCATGATCAAGCTATTGGAAACATACCGCTTTCGCCTTCGCTACCATCTGTTGTCGAGTGATGATGATGTAGCTGACCAGCATTCATGCTGAGTGACGTCGCCGATCTCGCTGAGTCCATAGACATGGCTGGCGGAACTCGCGATGCAAGGACATCGATGGGCGAAAGCGAAACCTGGCGTAGTTGTGCCTTTCGAGTGTTAATCTTAGCTTGTCTTCGTACTCGTCGGCTCCGCAAGCGAGGGTCCTGGTTGCTGTTGCGCCAGCTATCCACAGCGCGTTGGATCAGACCACGCTTCTCCCTTAGTGCCGGGTTAAGATGTGCTAACGCCCAGCCGACGGCGTTACATTCAGTCTCATAGTGAAGTCTGTTGCCTTTATAGCCTTCTTTGCCGCTGTATGCTCCTGGATAAACACAATTCGCTGTTTTGAACTCGGGAGTCAACTCGTCGATCACCACAGACTCGACATCGCAGCGGATCTGATACTCCATCTTCACTCTATCTCGTGAGTACTCGAACGCAATCCATTGCACACCGTTTTGATCTTGGCGTACGACCAGAGGGGTTGTGGCAGGAATTGGACCTGGCGCTGCCGTGTTGGCTCCGCTTCCAGATGGAGGGGACGAAGTTGCAGCTGCTCCAGAAGAAGCTGTTCCAATGCTTGATATGGGTCTTTGAATATAACTTTGTTCGGTCTTCACGAGAGGATACTCGAGTTTCAAGTGCGGTGGTTCAAACTTCATTCGAGGACTTGCGGTAATACCGTGGGAAGGCGACGAATGGACGGCCGAGGTTGTTGGTTGAGACATCAAGATTGCAGATCCTGGCGGGGATACAGGTGAATAGGATTGCGGTGGAGGTTGAGCGGCGTACACTGGGTGCGTATGTAGAGCATATTGAGGGTAGGCGAACATCTGTTGAGGGTATCCAAATCCTTGATTGTACATGCCGCGAGCCTGGAGATCGTGGTGTGAATGCATGGACGTCGGGGATGCTGTTTGTGATGGATGGTAGGGCCCGACAGAGGGATACATTTGGCGATTCACTACCGGATGAACTGCCATTGTTTCTGAGTCTGAATCTGATATCAGCATTACACACTTGTGTGTTGATGCGATGCTGTCACTCACTATGGAAGTTATGGTTCCTTGGGTTATAAGCAGCAGGATAAAAGGGTTGTTGGTTTGCGTAGACTTGTGACGCAGAGGGCGTCTGGCTGGAATTCGCAGAACCGACCGATTGACTAGAGAGAACTGACGTCCCTGATGACAACGGTAGGTATAGCGGTGGAGGCAGTGATGATGAAGGTTGTCTTGGAGAGTCCACGTGGTTGTGTTGTGAGGTTCCTCGATAATCATACGACGCTGCGTTGTGCAGTATGCCTGACGGGTCCTGTTGCGTGTAAGGCTGTAGTCGATGGTGTTAGAGTATGGTTGAGCAAAGAAGTGCAGTGTATAGGAAGAGAAGTTATGTGGAGCAGATTGAAGAGACAAAGGAATATCAGACTCTATAGCGGTAGAAGCGGATCGGAATTGAGGCAGGCCGCTAACGGTATCTGAGCTCCGAGTAAAGATGGAGAGTGGAGTGGTGTTGAGATGGAGTACAAGTACAAGATTATGTTGAGGAGGCATGTTCTCGAGCAGATGTGGGTTCCGATCAGAGCTAGGAGGGCGGGGAGCGGTCGGCCAAGCCAAGCCAAAGAGCTTCTGTGTAGGTGGCTGACGGAAAGAGAGAAGTGCAGAGGATGTGAACGAAAGTCTAGCCGAGACCATTGGATGGCCAGAGTGACAAAGAGAGGTACACAAGGATAGAGTGATATGAATGTGATGTTGAGGGGTAACAAAAGGCTGGGGCCTCACCATGTAGCGTATGAATGTGCTTGGAATCGCCGGGGACGGACAGCTTGATCGATTGTGACCTGACACCTGCAGGAGATCCGGACCTCAACGGGCGTGCAGCAAAAGATCCAAGAAGACGGAGTAGCGCTCAGAAGGACGTTGTGAGGACGACAGTCGACAGCAACAGCAAAGTAGCGATCCAGACAAAATCGAAGTGAGCGAAGGAGTTGGATATTGAATTGACAAGGGTGGAAACCAGCAGCAGCGAGAGAAGAATGAAACGGGCACTACTTACGAGATCGCCCGCTACGACAGGACCCGGCTCGACCTTATACGCCTCCCCGCCGAGGATCAGAATTGTACATATGAGAAGGCATCATAAGGAAGAGACATGGAAAAGTCCGTGCGAAATGCAATGCACGTTGTAATCAATGCAGAGTGGTTCGTAATGATACCCGAACCCCATCGCATTCTGATATAATGATGCGATGCTGTCTCCCAGAAACAGGCGGGTCCAAAGGACGACGAGTCGACGAATCAACGGACGAGGTCGTCTGTGAGAAAAAGAGTGGAAGCTTTTTCTTCGGCAACCCCACGTGCAGACTGGCTAAGGCAAGGCATGGCAAGGCACACACGAGGATGAAACGCGCCACTGGACGCAAGCGATATTGCAAGCTTGATGAACGGCCGCAGTGACCCTCCGATTTCTGGAGCCCGTCAACATCATCATCAAGAGCATGCAGTTTGGCCCGTGGTCCATGCGGCTCTTGCTCCGAACTGTTCAACCGCTTGGTTAAGGTTGTCTTCCTCTGCAGCCATACAAAAGTCTATGACTCAATCTCTGGCCATCGGATTTGTGCCATCGAGTATCAAGGGGACAGAGGACCACAGCGGCCAAGAATAGGATTGCCTTACCTCTTACAGACAAGCGCTTGTCGCACAAATGTATCTTTGTGTCCCCTTCGCTCTTGCTTCCCTCAAGGGACCAAGCGACGCGTGTACGGGCGGCTTTCTCAAGGAGGCTGACGTCCCAATCCTCCCATCAAACGCCTGCCAATTGCGCCAGCGGAGCGCGTCAACCGCCAACCTTCTTTTTCCAAACCATCTGCTAGACTCAACGTTTCACCATGACTGACTAAAGTTGTTGGTCCTGGCTTCCAACGCCCGGCTCCCACGCGTTCGGACCTTGATCCTTTCTCTCACGAGGGCTGGTCAAGCCGCGAGCAAAATGTGACAGGGCAAGTCTCTTCATCACGGGTTGATGAGGGATTGCCTTTTGATTGGTACTGCCACGGCTGATCAAGCAGTAACGACTCGGAGTGGCACCCAAGCTTCTCCCACTCATCAATCTCGAGACCGATCACGCATGGTCGGCACTTGTGCAACATACTACCGAGATAGGGACGTCGCAGCTCTGCACTTCGTTCTCGCTTGTTGATGTGATGGCTAGCTCGAGCGCTCTGCCTGGATTCTGCCTGTCTATCAGCCTCTTTGTCGACTCTCCCGGCTCTTGGGAAGTAGGGGCCAACATTAAACTTTCAAGCCACCACCTTAGCGTTCGCCAAGTCTCCAGCTGACATCTGTCTATGGGACCTGACGATTGACATTCGTCTAACACGATACGATTGGGATCTTGGAACCCAAGATAATCGAGGCACACAGTGACTGGCACGCATCTGTGTGATCTCTTGCCCAGAGGCAACAGAAATCATGGCATGCATTTCGAGTAACTATACTCGCAAATGAGCTGTACACAGCCCAACACTGCCCGCAAGCAAAATACGGGGCAATGCTCGATGGTTGTTGGGTTGCTCACTCCTTCACACGCTCTGCCGTCTCCGTGAGTAGGAGAACGTTCGTCTCCGATTTCCATTCTCGTCGCTTTGCAGAGTGCTTGACATCAAATCTCCATGATTCTCTTCTTGAGTTTGTCTATGGACAGGTCTTGAACTTTAGCACCACACCTGTCAACATGAAACATTCAGCATCTTGTATGTTGCGCTTCGACCGCGTCTATCTTCTCTCCTTGATGGATACTTTTTGTTGTGTCAGAAGCGCTCGCTCAGCTTTGGTCAAGATATGGAGTGGCTGATTTAGGCGTTCTTCGGCTATACTTTCTAGCATCCCAGCTTACGGCTCACCGTCCAAGTTGTCAACTTGCTGGACTAGCTTTCCGAGTCAGTCTTGTAACGTTCATGCGAGTCAAGATGCTCTTCCACCAGTCACGATTGGTGTTTAAGTTGCTTGATGCCTCTACAGAAAGACGAAGTTTTGAGCACTCGCTTCAGCGATCATCAGGCCTGCAGAAACGCGGAAGAAAAAGAGCTAAGTTAACGCAAGCAGTCTCTTAGGAAATAATCGCAGCCGACGATGATCATGATCATCATTATCAAGATAGAAGCTGTGATAATGATGGTTGGTGTTTGGCGCTTCATGGTGTCAGATTGCAGCAGTCGGAGATCCTTTTGTCAGATCAAATGTCGTCGTTTTGTCCGCGCATGAGGCAGCGGAGTTGTAATCGGATATGCGGATAAACGTGAGCCGATGCTCAAGACATGGGAGCAGCTATGCACTCCTTGTGCTCGGATAACATGTCTCTCCACGGCCAATCGCAGACTGAATCTCTTGACCGCTTTGTGCTAAGGCATGATACTATCCGACAGTGCATCGCCGCAACTCACCATCACCCTTGTCTTATCTCACACGAGCATCTTGGGGTTGCTATGAACCGCACGTGGTTGGAAAGGATGTGTCCCGCATCGGCAGTTGTCTCCCGCGATCAACGTTCGGTGTTCGCCGAAAATATATACCACCGCAAAGAAGCCCGCTATCATCAATTGGTCGACGCGCTCGTATCGAAGAGACTCTTGTTAAAAAGGCATAGAGCTGCATGGGACTTACATTGAACAGAGCATGCTTCGCACGAGCATTGGAAGAGGACTCTGCAGGTTCACGATCACGCGATCGAAAGAGTACGACGACGGGACTCTAGGGCCATCCAAGGGCCGATGTCGTCTGGATCTTGGCATCGCGGTCTTCACAAATGCGACTGCGAATGCAAAGAAATCCATACTGATGTGTCTTGTTTGATATGACTGATGAGGCCCTTTTCCACCATGTTGATACCGTCAACGCGTCAACCAAGGTTCTGGGAGACGATGACACTCTACAACGTCTTGGTCTGATGTCGCGGCTGGCAATCACAATCACTATTCGGAGTACCTCTGCGGAGTTAGGGGTCCAGCCTCCAGGCTTGATCCTTCGGGCTCTATCCGAACCAAATCCTGTCCCACCTCTTGCCAGCCTCACACCACAAAAACACCTACAGTACCTACTGTATATCGGGCTGATATAGGCTCGTAAGGAAGCTCTCATGAACGCGATGAATCATCAATCCCGGCCTGAGCCACTCAACACATGCTGTTGATGATTGGAAGGGAGAAAGCCGAGTCAATCTCTTGCTCGACGTGGCACCACTGATCACTTCTTCGTTGCATATCTTTGACGCCTGACATAGATTGTTCTGGATGTGTGGATCGATTGAGAATCAGACTCTTGGTAACTCCGATTTCGGGCTGCATTCCGCTACTTCATAGGAAAGGCACCGATACTGCCGCCATCATCGTCCTGTTCGCAGTCTTGCCAGTCCATGGAGGCAGGTTGATCTACTGCCGCATCTCTGCCGCATCATTGTCGCGTCTCTGCCGCAACGAAACTGAAGAATGGTTGGCATATTGTGTTGCCAAGATTGGTAGTGGATACATCGTGTGTGGTGGACCGACACTTTGGAAGACACGCCGAAGTGCCTTGGATGACGCGAGAGCCTTAGTTCGAGGAAGAACTAGGAGGAGAGAGAGATTGAGCGCTTGCAGTCGAAGTCGCAGGGCCCGAGATCTGGTTGTAGAGTGCAATGCCTACGGCGACACCAGCGATAGAGGTGGCGGCCTGTGCAAGTTTTCGGATCATGGTTGGGGTCGTGGAAATGGGGTTGTGCAAGACCGTAAGATCCGAGGCAGGCAGAAAGCAGTTGTTTTAGCTGAAGAGCAAGACTTTTCGTGGTAGACAAATATCAGGCCGCGATAGAGGATTCTGTACAATCAAAGCGCACTGACGCCTGCTGACACGTGTCTAGATATAAGCACACTGTCTACACATAAACGCCCCGCTGTGGTAGCAGAACATCCATAGAGGCTATCAACCTCACATAATATAAGGTACGCAATATAGTATCGATGGAGATTCTGTCCTTCTTATCCAACATGGTCTTGCTGTAAACTAGTATGGTACACGGAGCCATGGCCGAGTGTTGCGTTGTTCTGCCGATATGGACGATCTGTCTCCTCAATCCACCACCACGAATGGATGCACACAGTGGCATGGACTTTTGTGACCGGCCCAGATGAGCGCCTCGCTCAAAACAGCGAATCATGTGGGAGTATTGTCCGGACATCAGTCTTGAACGCGATAAGAGCAAGATTGCGCCTTCCTCCCCAGGTTTTTGATTGAAGAAGAGTCTCGCGGACAACGAAACTTTCCAGTTTCGAGCCCTCCCTTTGCTGCCACGCAGCTGTTAACGGAACGCGTTCATTTCTCCACCAGAAATTGTGCTGCTGGTTCAGGTGCCACATGAACATCTGAACTGACTGCGCCGGCAGGTACGACAAACGGATCTTCTGAATCCACAACATCGGGCGGGCTCGGCACTCGCCTTTGGACCCAGCCCCTTCCTTCAGATGCCATGCACGAAACCGTGGGCCGCGCTGTTGTGCACTCCGACTTGTTTCGTTCGTAGACGTCTTGGAAGCTGCACCCCGTGTCGTTGTTTGGACTGTCGCATCATGCTTTTTCGCGCAGGAACCCGCGAAACAAAGGTCTCTCCCACTACCCGGCGATAAGTTCCTAGAATCGACGGTTCCGAGCGTGATACCGTCACTGCGTTGAGGCGACTGCCCGCACTCTGGCTCCTCTTCGTGCGATCAGGAATCGGACGATGACAGCCAAGCTCCTGCAGCTCGCCCGTCTTATCATCAAAGAACCTTTGCGCCTTTGCACCTCTGGGCTGCCATCACGGCTTGTTTGTTTTTTCGGCGACCTACTACTTCCTTTTTGCTTCCTGGAGATCGGGCTCGACATTTTGGTGGTGGTCGCCATCATATGGGCACGCCGAGCCTCATTTTGTATACCACTGACTCGCGTCCGGAAATCGATTGCTTGTGGGGAATGGCGTACTGACGACGAACCAGCCACCGAGCGAAGCGTAAACACAAAAGATCTAGTCGAGCATTCAAACGCGTAAGATGGCAACCAAAACACAGTTGCGACTAACTCGAGGGCGTTCCACCGACAATTCGGCAGACAAGATCCACAGTCAACGCTACGAGCATAGGGCTAAGTACACATCCGTTGTAGGTACGGAGGTCTAGAGCTGCTCACTCGAGTAGTCACGATAGTCCTTTTAGTTTATTTCTCGACGTGGGCCAGACTCATTGCAAATAGTGAACATTGCCACCTCATGCCATTGCAAACACAAGAGCTGCCATCATCTCGATTCACCAGCAAGGAGCTTACACGTGTTAGATGCACATCTACGTCTCCAACCGCGAAAGCCACAGATCTGAGATGTCCGCTTGGTTCACCGCAGCAAGCGAACACGATGACTGTTCGTGCAAACTTACTTCGAGTAGTGCTGTATATCTACAGCATCAAGCTTCCCGACCGAATAAGCAGCAACAACCCAGCCTCTTTCCTCCACGCGAAGAATTACTCCCACTGCAGTAGTGTGTGAGTCGAGACTTCCCAACATCCACTACAGACAACGTCAAGGAGCACAATGCCGATGCAAAGCGTCTGTATGGTGGCCTAGGGACTGTGGCTGTAAATCGAAACCGCGTTCTGGCCAACTCGTTGCCGATATGTAGCTCGTCTCATGATAATGACCAAGACCAAGCTGTATGTGCGAGCGAACATGAAGTTTTTGAAAGAGACAGTTGAAGAGATCGCGATGATTTCGGGTAGAGAACCCAGCACTGCAGCCACGGTGAGCATTGATACTCGCAAAAAGCCTGCGTTGACAAACGCAGTCATCGAATTTGCGCGCTAGAACTTGTGGAGATATTGCCAAATAGCAAGTCGGTTCAATGCCAGTGTATCCTTGTGGCTGTTTTCGATTGACACACTTGATTGTATCCAACACTTACGACACTGATCAACACTCAATGGATATTACCACTATTGTGTACCGAGAGTCTTTTGAAAATGTATGAGAGCCTGTATTACTATTCTGGAGTCGTCGTTTGCTGAAGCTTTTGTTACTCATATTGCCACTCGAAGGATGCATCAGGAACATGGAGAGAAGAAAGCGAAAAGTATCACCTGTGACTTTATTTGACGCACATGAACAGTCGGAAGACCTTTGAAACCAAGAATAACCCAGTACATTGAACTATATGATCATACATTTCTTCGTCAAGGGTTATAATAACACGAAAACATCAACTCCAACTGCCTCTTGTCCATCTCACTAACAGTGGTAGGTGTACTAGCCCTTCTCGCCTGCATCTTCAACTGCTCGATAGTCTGCTGTAATGCTTGTTCCTGCGTCTTCCTCAACAACATCGCAAACGTCTCTATCAAGTCGAAGCTGTCACTTTCCTCTTCATCCAACTCACCAACCTTGCGTCTGTGCTGCGCAAATCGCAATGGTGTTTTTGATGCCTTGACTTTGCGGACAAAGTCGCGACGGCGCGAATGGTAGCGAAGGGACCGCACAGACCAAAAGTCTTTTGCCATCTCGCCGAGTTCGTTTGTGCGGGCGAGAGCGAGGGCATCAGGACTGAGGTCAAGTCTGCGTTTCCAGTGGCCAGACTTTTCATCTTTCGAGACGAGACCGCTGACGTGTCTGCGAATGGCTGCGTCGAGAGATTCTCCATAGCCTGGCAAGACCACATCGACAAGACCAATGTCTTTCGCTTGTTGCGCTGAGACCGGCAGCATATCGCGCAGAAGGTGGCGGCCGGAATCGCGACCTACTCTGCCATTATAGGTGATGGTGTGATACTCGCTACCGAACAGTCCGATCGTGCGATATGCAGGGTTTACCACTACATGCTCGCCGGCAAGCACAAGATCAGCGGCAGCAGCAAGTGCTACACCCCCAGCAGCAGCATTGCCTCGAAGCGCAGCGACGGTGGTGATTCCGCGGGTGGCGAAGTCTTGTAGAATAAGCAGAACCACATCGTCCATTGCGTTGATGTTGGCCCAAGATTCGAATGCTGAGTCTGCGTTGTTCTCGATCACATTTAGATGTATGCCGTTGGAGAAGTAGGCACCTCCGAGCAGGACCACTGCCGACAATGGGGTAGAATATGTATGCGTGTCTAGAATGTTTCGTAAAGCAGCACACATCTGACGACACTGATTCGTGCTCATTGCACCGTTGTAGAAATCGAAAGTCAGGTAAGCGACTCGCTGACCTGTCGGCAGCTCATCGTATTCGATGAAAATCTCTTGGAACGTTGAATAATCGAGTCTGGCAAAGTTCGTTGGCAGAGAAGGAAGAAGTTGGGGTAGGTTCTCCGCATCTATGAGGCCGATTTCTGTGAAGAGAGGCATAGCGGGTACCTTCGGCCAGAGCGTAGGATCTGTCTTCTTCTTGACCCGCCGGCCATGGGTGATCCATATTCCCTTGCCATCCATTGTCTTGAAGCATACAGCATCGCTACGAACGCCAATGATTGTGCCCGGTTTGGCGTCGATAGTGGAAATGTGTTCGCCGTCCTCAATCAGACCTCCGTAGATGTATAGGTTTGGATTAAACATCTTTGTGAGGCAGCCTGGTTGCGAATCCGAAGCCCTGATGAGTCTTGAAATCGTCCGGGCACTATGTCGGTTGATATCGAAATCCCTTTGAGCGGCCTTCAGCAGAGGAAGAGGAGTAGTATGCCCACCAAGAAATGCCTCGCCAGTGGTGGCAGTAGCAGTCTTGTACTCGGACTTGGCTTCCAGACCAGGAACGATGCGACTCCAGTCTTCGACTTCGTCAGCTCCGATGCCCGTAATTTCCCTAACGGCAAGTTGTACTCTCTCGATAGCGATCACACATGCGGCTAGAGCAGCTCGTGTAACATCTCCTCGATAGAGACTTGATTTGGTGAGTGTCTGGTCGTCAATGTCGACAGTGAATTGCTCCCATGCCCACACTGGGCCTGCATCGTATTCTGCAATAGCCTGCAAGACCGTCACTCCCCAGTGACTTCGGCCGTGTTCAGACCAGAGATCTTTGGTCATCACTCTTTCGAGGTCTTCGTCTGTTCCATCCTCGCCCATGATGAGGAAGTCGAGCGCACTAGGACCACCATCTCCAGGAGCGCCTGGATGAACGACCAAAGTCATGTACTTGGTATAGACTTCTTCAGGTACCAAGGAGGTAAGGAAGGGGCAGATGATAAGATGTGGGTCGGCCAGAGAGGCGGCCTCGATCATGGTATCTGCTGACAATGCATACTCGACCGTGACCTCATGCTTGAGTATCAGACTCAAGTACAGTTGTTGCGACAAGGAATTGTGTGCCGTACAGAGAAGAAGAATCTTCATATCGTCGTGCGGTTAGAGAGTGACCGAAGTATGATGTCTTGTTATCTGTAGAGATAAAATGGAAACCGCGTACGTGTCTGTGAATTTCCCACTCACGAAACCCTGTGTTATATGTCGTGCCTCGCCCAGCTCATCGTCGATCCCCTGCTGAAAGGCGTCAGTGGCGAGAACCACGTGTGAGGTTTGGTTTGGTTGTTCATTGAGCCTATTCTACAACAACTCAAGAGATCATGTGGGTCCTATCAGCAATGGCGAAGCAGTTTGAGTATGCAGGACCTCGAAAAGTGTTGTACCCTTGCCATGGAGTGATAGTGACTGTAAATCGTGCCCAAAATGGTCAAGCTTGTCAACATCTGCCGCAGATTCTTGTTTTGGGACGCAGGTTGGTCTGGGTTGTTGGAGCCGTGTGGGTATATAGCTCATGAGTGGTTGCAAGAAGCTCCACATGTAGCCAGAGGCGAGTAACGTATAGAGTTCACCAAGGTGGAGAGAGATTGCGTCCGTATGGTTGGATATGATTGACCATTCGAACTATACGGAGTTCGAAGTACTTTTCTGATATTTCCTAGGACTGATCCTAGAGAAAGTTGTACCGGGGTTAGGTCCGGATCCAGATCTGACCTTGGTTCATTGGACGCTTCATGGTAGCATCTGTGGAGGTCCCTAGTCTGCAGAGCAATCAGAATGATGGCCACGTACTGTAGTACAAGATCTGCAAAAATGTGAACCATTAATGGCATAGTCGAGCTGATCAGGATTGGCGTGATAGTGTGGGTGTTTGGGTGTTGTCGAGTGTCAAATCCGTCATTGTCGTTTGAGTCTGATGCCATGTGGTGCGGTGAACTGATGGAGCGACCCCACCACAAGGAAAGAGCAACCCTCGCCCAATTGAAAGGCGCTCCACTCTAGGCTCTGAACCCTGGAAAATTCCTTCCTCTGTCGTACCAAAAGGAGATGAACAATGAACTGCGATCGACAAAGCCTCTTGCACCTCGCCAGATCACTTACTGCGGTCTCGGGATCTGTCCCAAAGCCATACATCATCGACCAATAACTCGCGTGGTGCAGGTCATGATCGTATGTCTTTGTCTGTCATGGTCGAACAGATTTGTATCTGCGCATTCCCCTAACAGATCATCGACTTTCGAGCTGCGATATCCCAAAACATGCATGTCGCAACGAAGCAGTCACACGGAAAAGCTCACATAACCACATATCACCAATCATTATGCTCGAAGTTCTTACATGCAAGTAGCACTTCCACTCTTGGCAGCTGCTCTCAATCTGTTACCAACTCTTATAATCCATGTTATAGTTCGGGTAATGGTCGCACTGACAATACACAACGAGTGGCTGTTCGGGAGTAAGTCCATCCATGAAACCCCAACAGCGCTACCGTCTGGATTGACGTGTATAACAGACCTCTCGCAAGCTACCGCAAGGCAACCACGGCAAGCAAATCCAACATTCCCAATTCTTACAATCACCTCGGAGGTTCGAGACATGACCTAGGGCCAACATGTACGCGCCATCCGCAGATATATACGGACTCTCACTGGACACCCGAGACCGCCGTCATGTTCGATTCACTCAATGGTCAAGTGTTTCAACGCTAATCTGCATGGTTGGCGAAGAGCTGCACTCCCTCGGAGCCAGTCCGATGGACACTTCAGAGGAACTTCAAGAAGAGGCTGAATGGGCCCAGGTCCGCTTGAAGTACGGTCTCAGTTGATAGGTTCCTGAGGTTCGAGACGTGGCTATGTGGATGGTACACTCCGACTGCCTGTCAATTACCACCCACTGGCAGCAGCCCCCGAACACTAGCCAATTGGGCCTCAAGTTGTGCTCGAGGCTCGAGACAAGGCTTCTCGCATGGAATTCATGGCCGTGCATCTACTGGAAATAGCATGAGCGCATGGGATTCCCCATACGGCCGTAGGTGCTGACAGACAGGAAGAGGGGAACAATCCACGCCATGCATGTGATTGAAAGCTATCTCTTGCTTTTCTTGCCTTTTGTACCTCCAACAGAAGCCACACTCTTGAGAGCAGCATGCTTCAAGTCCTTGATATGTTGGTGGAGTTTGGTTTTGGACGGGAACATGGCATCGCATGTCGCACACTTGAATTTGTTCTCTTCCAGCTCCGCGGACACAGCTGCGGCGGCCGCGGCCCTCTTTGCTCTCTTCTGGGCAGCCTTACCCTTCTTCGGTGCTTGTGCTGAGGGTGTCGTGTCTGACTCGGACTCTCCATCAAGAGTGGGCTCAACGTCTGGTCTCGAGGGAGAATCGTGCCCAAGGCGGGCCTTCACTTGTGAAGCAGGGGCATATTCGTCGTCTGAGGAGTCAGTCGTGTCTGCACTTTGCTCAGTCGGCTGTTCGCTGGCTTCCGTAAGTTTGACGGATAGTGTATCTCCTTCGTCCCCAGAATCGGAGATATCGTCGTACAAGGTGAGGTTGTTCATGTTCGTTACCGCGTCATCATCCATGATAGGGTACTGGTCTTCTGGCAAAGGGTCGTCTTGCATCATGGGGTATTGATCTTCCGGTAGAGGTTCGTAGTCTTCAACATCTAGTGGTGTGGCATCTCCGCTTGTTGGCTCGCTGTCCAGATTCAAGTTTGCGTTCTCCTTCTGCATCTTCTTCTTCAATGCATGAACAGCCTTCTGGTGTTTCTTGCTCTTCTCATGCGCGTCCCATTGCTTCTCACTCTTGAATGTCTTTTTGCATGCGACGCACTCAAAGACTTCCTCCACTTCTGATTCACTCTCGCCAATAACACCTTCGTGCTCGTCTTTTGTGATTGTCTGCGCCCACTCGGGGATGGCAGAGTCTTCTGTATTGACCTGATTGGCGGCTCTTGCTCTTGCAGCCTGGGCAGCGGCAGCATCTCGGAGAACCTTTTGGCGCTCGGCTTCGGTCTGAGTGTTCGGTATGTATCGTGGATCACGCTTGCGGACAAACGCGACAAGAGCGCGGACGGATTCGTTGAACTCGCGAGTGCCCTGTTCTCGGAAACGCTGGTTTTCCTTCTCCATCAACCTGCGGTAGCGGCGGTCGGGGGCTTCAGAGAGGCGATACTTGTCGCACCAGGCGAAGGACTTGCGGGTGCTGAAGGACAGCCAGACGGCATAGAAGGACTTGGGCACATCGTCGTATGCATCATCTTTGTGGCCGAAAGACGGGTAGTCAGGCAGATCAAGACCGTCCCAGTGAGCAGCAGCCTCCTCTTCTTTCGCTAGCTGGTCAAAGGTCTCGCGAAGGAAGCCAAAGAAGCCTGAGGGAGCATCGGTGAATTCGACACCACTGTTGAACTTTCGGAGCATGCGAGCCAAATCTTCGGCGCTTGTCATCTTGACGTTGCCATACTCGTACTCGCCAGCGCCTGCACCTCCAGTAGTGGGATCATCTCCTCGCAGGATTTGAGTCTCGTGAGAGTCATACCAAGCTCTTTCTTGCGGATCCGAGAGGACTTGGTAGGCGGATTGGACTTCAGCGAACAAGGCGGTGGCAGACTCGACATTTCCATAGTTGCGATCAGGATGTAGCTCGAGAGCCTTGCGACGGTAGGCCTTCTTGATCTCGTCCTCGGTGGCATCACGTTCGATACCGAGGAGAGTGTAGTAGCCCGTCTTCTGTGCCTCGGGGACTGCTTCCTGAGCACCGCTGGTAGACGACTGACCAGCACCCATGACTGCGCTTCACCTTCTTCACTCCGACTCGACTGAAGCAAGGAACGACTGTTTTTTCGGGCTCTCCTACACGTCACAATTAGATGGATTCACATGCGAAGCCTTCCCAGATAAGATAAGATTTGTCTTGGCACAGCTCATCAACGCGTGCGTCGCGCCTTCCCACCGCGGTTTGCTGCGCGTCGTCCGGCAGGCAGCGAATGAACGAGCTTGCTGTTTTTGCTTCGACCAAGTCAAGGCAAATAGTCTCTGCGCATCGGACAGCCATTGAGCCTACCTTGCCGGCTCATTCAACTTCATTCTGCCGACACGCTCAACCATGGCGAACAAACGACGACACGGTCCTGACGACGACGACGACGACGCCGACGCCGACGCCGACTCGTCTCCACCATCTTCTCCCAAGCGCCCTCGAGTCGACGGCCAACGCACAGAAGAGACTCCCTTTGAAACCGACGAGGTCGATGGAGGCTATACCTACCAGTACCACAGCCATGTCAACGAAGACCACACCCTCCACCTCGACGTCTCGTCCGACGAGGCCGAAGATCCCGAATCCGAAATCCGCGCTACCCAGCTTGTCCAACGCCACTACCAGCGAAACAAAGAGAACAGGGCTGCCGAGCAGGGCATCATCGAGGAGGTCTACATGGAGAACTTCATGTGTCATAGCAAGCTCCGCATCCAGCTCGGTCCCTTGATCAACTTCATCATTGGTCACAACGGCAGTGGAAAGAGTGCCATTCTCACCGCCCTCACCATCTGCTTGGGCGTCAAGGCTGCTCAAACAAACCGCGCCGGCAGTCTCAAAAACTTCATCAAGTCCGGCGAGGAGCACGCCTACGTCGCTGTCAAGATCAAGAACGACGGTGACATGGCCTACCAATCCGGCGACTACGGCAGATCTATCATAGTCGAGAGACATTTCTCCCAGAATGGAAGTGGCTTCAAGATCAAGAATGCCGAGGGCAAGATCATGTCTACAAAGAAAGCCGAGCTCGAGAACATTGTCGACTTCTTCGCTCTGCAGCTTGACAACCCCATGAACGTCTTGTCTCAGGACAAGGCTCGCGAGTTCCTCAGTGGCTCTTCTCCGCACGACAAGTACAAGTTCTTCATCAAAGGTACACAACTTGAGCAACTCGACAGCGACTATCGAATCCTGGAAAGTTCGTTGGACGACACTGAGCACAAGTGCGAGCTTGCAGAAACTGGTCTTGAAGTCTTGGGTGGAAAGGCAAGAGAAGCCGAACGCAAGAAGAAGATGATAGATCGCAGCCTGACCATGAACGAGAAGATCAATCAGTTGCGCTGGCAGCACGCTTGGGCTCAAGTTGAAGAACAGGAACGCGAGCTCGAGAAGATGGAGGATCAAATCCGTCAGGTCGACAATAAGATCACCATGCAGCAAGCACAAGCCGATCAAGCCAGCAAACTCTACGACGAATCCCACTCCACACGCGAAGCAAATGCCAGTGTCATTACCGATCTGCAAGAGCAGCTAGGCCCATTGCAAGACAACCACAAAGAGGCGAAGAGCATTTTCGATTCGAGAAAGTCAGACATGCAAGACAAGAAGGCCGAGCAAAGGAGCATCAAACAAGACATGACAACTTCGCAGACGAACATGGGCAAGCTGGATGACAAGATCAACGCTGAGAGGGCCAGACTCGAGAACGCCAATGGTCCCGCCCATGCTCAGAAGGTGTCCGATCTGGAGGATGCCCGTTCGCAACTGGACGAGATCAAGCAACAGGAAGAGCAGCATGCTGCGCAGAAGACGCGTGTTGAACGCGGTGTTGCCGAAGCTCAAAACGAGGTGAACAGTGCTCGTGGACAGGGCTTGCAAAAAAAGAAAAGAGATGTTGAGGAGGCAGAAGGCATGCTGCAGCGATTGCGGACTGATCAAGGCCAACAGGCCAGAGCCTACCCACCACAGATTCACAATGTTCTTCGCCAGATCAAGAATGAGCGAGGTTTCACGCAGCAGCCGGTAGGACCTTTTGGCATGCATGTCAGACTGCTTAAGCCTGAATGGGGTGCGATTATCGAGACCATCTGTGGTGACAACCTGAATTCTTTCGTGGTCAGAAACCCGCAAGACAGCACGTTACTGCGAAAGATACTAGGGCAGCACAATTGGTGAGTCTCGTGGAGCTCAGAGGTGTTTCCAGAATTAACCCTTTTCCAGTCAAGTCCAAGTTGTGATCAACAATGGAAATCACATCGACACCTCACGGAATGAGCCCGAGCAGCATCTCGACACAGTGCTTCGAGTGTTGGAGGTGAACCAGTCGCTGTATTGAGATTGACCACATCGAGGGCTGACTTTATCACAGATCGACAACGACGCAGTTCGAAACTGTCTCATCATTGGTCAAACCATTGATCAGACCGTGCTCATACCCGACATGGAGACGGCCAATCAGTTTGCTCAATCGCGTCCACGAAATGTCAGATCAACTATCTGCCACCATCCCCACCAGCGTGGGTACGGTAATCGTTACGCGCCAACTAGAAGTGGCGGCCTCAGTCTGGGTCCCGTAAAACCCTGGCCGGGACAGATGCGTATGAAGACCAGTCTGGAGGCGCAATTGAAGTAAGTTCCACCGTCGTCGCGCTGTGATATGAGGTGACTAACCGGGTTCCTAGCATGGCCCAGGAGAGACTGAACAACGCCAAACGGGATCTCCAGGAAGCCGAGAATCATGTGCGAACCCTGGAAGCTACTCTCACTCGCGCCAAGCAGGCGAAGACTCGATATGATAGAGACACAGCGAACATCCGCCAGCAGAGGCAACGATGTGAAGATCGAATCGAACAGCTGCAGGGAGAGCTCGACGCGGATGCCGCCAATGACACAGGTGTGTTAGAGGAGCTCCGTGCGCAGTACAATGAGGCCGAGCAGGCCCTTCAGGCTGCCAAAGACACAATGATGGATTCCGTCAACGCTTTGGACAAGTTGGGCGAAGAGAACAGACAGATCAAGCAACAGCTCGACGCTGCAACCAAGGAGGTCGAAGAAGCTGAGGCGCAACTCACTAAGGCACAGAAGAGACTGGAAGACAAGACAACTCAACGAGAATTTGCGCTCCGGAAGAAGAATGAGGCTCTCGAGATGGTTGATCTTGCGCGACAAGAGAAAGCGAATCTTGAAGTACAGCGCGTTGAGCAAGAAAGACTCATCAATGAGGAATACTTGCCAGGAGCAAACCATGTCAGTCGCAGGATTACTGTAGAGCCTGGCCACACCGTCGAAGTACTGGACCAGAAATTAGAAAGGCTCGAGAAGGAACTGCAGCAACAACAGGATAGGTAAGCACATATTTCACCCGGTCAGGGAAGCATGCTAACACAATACAGTATCGGTGGCAGTCGTGAGGAGATCTACAAGGCGTGGCGTGCTGCACACAAGAAGTTTGCCAATGCTCAGCGGGCTCTGAACAGCAAGAAGGACGTTGCAAAGGTGCTTTGAAACCCCATCGCGTCGATACACGGATGTTTGCTAACATATACGGTATAGAAACTCAAGGCAGCGCTCATATACCGCAAGAACCGCTGGAAGCTCTTCCGCAAGCACATTACGACGAGAGCAAAGATTACGTTCAGCTATCTCTTGTCTGAGCGCAACTTCCGTGGTCGCATTCTCGTCCACCACGTAGACAAGACGCTGGACATCAGTGTTGAGCCTGACATCTCGAAGAACAGCGACAAGGGCCGTCAGACCAAGACTCTTTCTGGAGGAGAGAAGTCTTTCTCCACTGTCTGCCTACTGCTCTCAATCTGGGAGGCCATGGGTTCGCCCATTCGCTGTCTTGACGAGTTCGATGTCTTCATGGACAGCGCGAACAGAGAGATCAGTATGAAGATGATGATCCAGGCCGCTCGTAGGTCTGTTGGCAGACAGTTCGTGCTCATTACGCCACAAGCGATGGGCAAGTACACTGAAGGTGTGCAGGATGTGAGTGTCCACAAGATGGCCGACCCAGAGCGCGGACAGACGACTCTGAACTTCGGCGCTGCTTGAGACATGGAGATGATGGGTTTGTTCGATTAGCGTGTCCATATAGCTAGGCGCTGGAAGGGGTTTGATTGACCATAACGAGGAAACGTCATTAGGTATCTTTAGGGTACATGTTGCAATCACTGAACCAGTTGGTACGACAGCCTTCGGAATCGCGATGCCCAATTTTGTTGACATGTAATCACTTGTGAATATCCTGTGTTTTACTGTGCATCTGACGAGCAGCGGGATAATTCCACCATCTGTCCGAAGCTGCCTGTACTCGCCTCTTTGCCCGTGACAACACCTTGTACCATCAATCTCCAACGTCCCCCGAAGAGACAAGCTTCATAAGCTTCATCAACAATATCAACATCCATCAGATACACAGCCATGAACACCCTCGCAAAACTTACCCGGACTGGCGCCAACTCCATCCTCCACAACCGCTTCCCCACCTCATCCATCGCAAGAAAGTCAACCCTAACCCAAGTATTTTCTGACAAGGCCATCCATCGTAAGCCACTCAGTCTTGCATCCTCAAACTCATCTATTCATCGACTAACGAGTGCATCACAGCTATCGGACCTTACTACTCCCAAGCCATCAAAGCCAACGGCTTTGTCTTTCTCTCCGCCCAACTCCCCGCTGACGAACAATGCAAACTCGTTGGTGGCAGCGTCAGCAACCAGACGCACAAGATGATTCAGAATGCATCTCATGTTCTTCAAGCTGCAGGCTCGGATCTTGAGAAAGTCGTCAAGGTCAACTTGTCAGTCAAGGACTTTCATATGGTGGAGGATATTAATGAGGTTTATGTAAAGTATTTTCCACAGAGACCTGCGAGGACGGTCGCACAGGTTGTGTTTATGCCTGCTGGAGCGGATATGATGATGGATATGGTTGCTGTTGTTGACGAGGAGTAGAGTTGAGTGGAGGAGTGCGTGCGTGACAAGGTAAACATTGTCAACAATTATGCTTTAACAAACTGCTGACCTCGTTACATCTCTATTCGTACCCATAATTACATCTTCCCGTCGCTCTACACTGACTTCTATGACTGCCGTAGAACACATAATCTCCATTGGTCACTGGAAAGGTTTAACACCAGGAGATATAGATAGACAGGGTGGTACCTCCCTCAACTTGGACTTCGATGTTGCGGAGCGGATCAACGTCTCCCCGCGTTTCTTTCATCTCCTTGACTCGACGTTTGCGCCGCCACCCTCAGAGAAGACAGCATTCGAGCACGTGAACCGTTACAAAACGGACTTTTTACTGTTTTTCGGTGTCATCCAAGGATCGAATTCTTTGTTCAATATAATGCCCTAGATCCCGACGACATTTCCTGGTTGACTGACAGACCCACCGCTGGAATACACAGTGTCACACCATCTGGACATGCATTGAAGATCTTTGCGCCTGGACCACCACTACACTCATTTAATCGCCCGCGACGACAGTCTTTGACCACGATGAAGTACGGTCATGAATACTCACAGCTACTGGCTAGCGAAGGATTCCCCGAGGAATGGGTCTCTTCTGCCATATCCTATCGGTTGCTGAAAAAGTCCATCAAAAAAGTCGAGCAAGAATTAAGCGCCCTCGGTCTGGATGCCTCAACACTACAACATCTGCACAGTGAATTCGGAGTGGAAGCGCCAGGAGACAGAGTCGGCTTGCATTTTGTACCGGAATTATGGGTTGCAGTCGATGGTGACAGTGGAGAGTTTCTGGACGCGCATCTGACCGAGGATACCAAGCAGTACTTTATCTGGTTGGCTCAAAACAACGACCAGAAAACCATCCTGGAGAGACGTGCCAGTCAAGTCTCGCACGACATTAGTGGTGCTTCATCATCCGAGCAGGAGCAGTCCAATGCTTCGATTCGTGCATCATCGGCCGAGAACGGCGCTCAATGGGCTCATGTCCACTTGCACACAGCAGCAAACTTCTTCAATCTCCTTGACCCTAAGCTTGCACAACTGGACATCATCCAACACACGGAAGAGAAGCGCTTGGCGTCGAAGATTGTGGAACTGAGCACCGAAGTCACAGCACTCACCGAACCTGGTCATCTGAAGAATGGCAAATTCAAGGCTAAATCGGATGTCACCATTTGGCGCCAGATCCTAGCCTTGTACGTGCAACATGCCATCTTCTTCTCACCATACGAAAGGGACCGCGGATCGCGTAGCTTTGAACAAGCAAAGTCGCACCTCGAGCTCTTCTCCAAGGATCTGGTAGACCAGGGGCTTGTCAAAAAGTTCAGAGAAAGATCGAGCAGACGTGCCTTTGATCACTTCGTGGCCATCAATCTCGACATTCTCAAGGCCATGCGCTTTCAAGAACTCAACATGGAAGCCGTACGCAAGATCCTCAAGAAGTTTGACAAGCGAACTGCTCTAGGAGCGACAAAAGCCTATCAGGGTCATGCCCTCAGTGGTCCTTTTGCCAAGTCGGTTGCGACGGACATGTGTGCAGCAATGTCTCAGCAAGTAATCACCATTGTGCCGCAACTAGACGATTATAGCTGTCCTGTCTGCTACAACATCGCATGGAGACCAGTCCGACTTGATTGCTGCAACACAATCTTTTGCATTCGTTGTATGATCGAACTACAGAAGTCGGCCTCCAAGTGTCCTATGTGTAGATCGACTTCGGTCATTACTGCAGACTCTGGTTCCATCGATCAAGAACGAGCAGAGTATCTGGTCAGGTACTTTCCACATGAAGTCAAGGAGAAGCAGAAGGCGAATGAGCTTGCTATTGCGATTGACAAGTATGGTCCAGACTACCAAAAAGGGCCTTGCTGCGTCATGTGAGGACCAAGTATTCGATCTTGACACAACAAAAACAACAGCAATTCAGAAAACTCATCACAGAATTAGCCTCGTAGCTCGATCTCTCTATGGCAAGAAATTGAACATCTGTGGTGGTTGGCATGCCCTGAACTCGGCTTGAAAGCCACGAAATCGACCCCGCGATTGCGTCATCCATACGACTTGCACATCACAACCTCGCCATCATTCTTTCCCTCTATATGAGAATCTCGATGCTCAGAAGTCTGCTTCGATTAAACCATAGACAGATCGAAGAATTGTCAAGCATTAGAACAATGTCGAACAAGTCACACCCAGACGCGGACCTATTCCCGCATGCAACTGGTCTTGCCCAGAAGACTGTCGAAGAGCACAAAGCAGAGCAACCTTTGAAGTTGTATGCTGGATGGTTCTGCCCATTTGTTGGTCGTGCATGGACTGTCTTGCAAGAGAAGAACATTCCCTACCAATACATTGAGGTGAGCACTCAGCACTCATTGCTAGCAAACAATGCCTAAATCAACGACCAGGTCAATCCATACCACAAGCCAGAATCGCTTTTGAAGTTGAACCCTCGCGGTCTGGTCCCCACACTACAGTACGACAACAAGCCTCTCTACGAGAGCACAGTCATCTGTGAATTCCTCGAAGAAGCCTATCCAGACCATGGACCCAAACTCCTGCCCGACGACCCCTATGAGCGTGCCCGTACTCGCATTTGGCAAGATTATTGCACTTCACGAATCATTCCTGCGTTCCATCGATTCCTGCAATTCCAGCCAATGTCAGACACTGAGGGTCTTGAAGAAGTAAGACAGGAGTTTCTTGGACACCTGAAGGAGTTCACAAAGGAGATGGATTCCGAAGGACCATACTTTTCGGGCAAGGAAGTCGGTCTTATTGATCTCGTCGTCGCGCCATGGGCAAGTACGTATTCTCTTTGTCAACATTCATTCATGACTCCGCGAAATGCTGACCTTTTGCTTGCAGTTCGTCTGTGGGTCTTTGACCATTACAAGAATGGTCTGAATATTCCCAAGGGAGGCGAGGACAGTGCAGTCTGGTCACGATTTGAAAAGTGGCTCAAAGCAATTGAAGAACGCCCTTCAGTACGCGAGACCACGAGCGAAAAGGAAAAATACCTCAGCATTTACCAAAAATATGCCGATGATAAGGCGCAGAGTGAGTTGGCAAAGGCCACACGTAAGGGTCGTGGTGTGCCTTGAGCCACCATTGGTTGATGATAGACATCAGAGTCGTCAAGTCCGAATGAACACCGAACGAAGGGTGCAACATTAGCCAAAAAGTCGCGGACACCTGCATCTCCTAGTCTCTTGTATTACTCACAAGCAAAGAATGTTGTTTATCGCATGAGTGCTGCCCATTCACCTTATCTGTGCCTATCAGCAGCCGCTGAGGCGATGATCGACACTGTCTAACCCCAGACCCCACCACTATTCACACTTGCACCTTCTCCAACTAGCGATATGGTTTTCGCGTCCCAATCGCAACTACCCCAACATCTTATCGGGATACCTCAACGAGTGCATTGCGATTCTCCACCGACAAGGGTGTTCTTCACAGTCGGAGCCAGTATCTTTGCCTCTCAAGCGCTATCGCGAAGAAGGCATGTTATGAAAATGCTAGATATAATGGCCCACTCTCTCCTCCTCGGATCCACCAGACCTCCTCTAGATTTTGTCATACACAATGTCGTCTTCAGCACAGATCCTCCCAGTCGGCGCTGGCTATGGCGTCGTGATTGGTGCTGGGTTCTTCTTTGCTTTTGTAAGTACTGGAATCGGACAACATTTGTAAGTATGCTAATACGTTTGATAGGTGATGATGGGTATTTCGTACCTCCAAAACAAATATACTCAGTTCAGTACCAAGACTAGCGAGGAGTTTAATACTGCTTCTCGTAGCATCAAGCCTGGTCTTATTGCGTCTGGTATTGTTTCGGCATGGTGAGTGGCTTCCAGCAAGGCTGAGGTGCTTTGATGGTCACAACTTTGTACTTGTGCTGATTCTGCCTTTGCTCAGGACTTGGGCAGCCACGCTGCTGCAGAGTTCTACGGTAGCATATCAATACGGTGTTGCTGGACCTTTCTGGTAGCTACATCACTATCTTGATCACCGAAGTTATCACTGACCAGAGGCAGGTACGCTGCTGGTGCCACGGTCCAGATCTTGATGTTCTCCATTCTTGCTTGCAAAGTCAAGATGAACGCGCCTCGCACTCATACCTATCTCGAGATTGTTCAAGCTCGCTATGGACGTACTGCCCATATCACTTTCCTCTTCTTCGCTTTCGTCACCAACATCCTGGTCGGCTCGCAACTGCTACTTGGTGGTTCAGCTGTGGTGACCAGTCTGACTGGCATGAACGTCTATGCAGCCATCTTCCTCATTCCGGTCGGCGTTTGTGCCTACGTGGTTCTCGGCGGCCTGCGAGCCACTTTTCTCTGCGACTACAGTCACACGTTGATCCTCATGATCATCATACTGTACTTCATGTTCAACGCCTATGCGACCAACGACCTCATTGGATCTCCTGGAGAAATGTATGAGCTACTCAAGAAGGCAGCAGTGCAGAGACCTGTAAAGGGAAACGTTCAGGGCTCTTATATGACACTTAAGTCGAACTACGCCTTGATTTTTGGTGTTATCCAGCTCTGCTCTGGCAGCGGCACGGTTTTCCTTGACCAGGCTTACTGGCAGCGTGCCATTGCTTCTCGACCCACCACTGCCGTCAAGGCATATATTTTGGGTGGTATTGCCTGGTGAGCGACTGAACGAGCGAGTGCATATGAAAATGTTGTGCTGACTAGAGAAACAGGTTTGCGATTCCCTTTGGGTTCTCCACTACACTGGGTCTTGCCGCCGTGGCCTTGACCGACAACCCTCGTTTTCCTACCTACCCAGGCGTTCCGTCTGACAGCGACATTTCTGCCGGACTCGCGGCAGCTTTCTCAGCTCAAGCATTACTAGGCAAAGGTGGTGCGGTGGCTCTCCTCATTGTCCTCTTCATGGCAGTCACATCATGTGCTTCCGCCGAACTGATCGCCGTCTCTTCGCTGTTGACCTTTGATGTTTACCAACGCTACATTCGCCCGACCGCTTCTTCTGCTTCCCTGATCTTCGTCTCCCACGCCATGATATGTGTGTTTGGTCTGACCATGGCCGTGTTTGCCTGCATCTGGAACGCCATTGGTATTGATCTCGGCTGGCTTTTCCTAGTGATGGGACTTCTGATAGGTGGTGCTGTCTTCCCTGCCGCCTTTTCTGTAACCTGGCGTGCTCAGAGCGCTGCAGGAGCAATTACTGGAGCCATAGGCGGTCTAATAATCGGCATTGCGGCCTGGCTTGCGGTTGCTAAGGTCTACTTTGGCGAGCTCACTATTGCCTCCACAGGTACGGAGTATGCTACTCTAGCAGGCAATCTCGCAGCCATCATGTCTGGCCTCATTCTGACAGTGGTGGTTTCTCTAATCAAACCGCAAAATTTCGACTGGGCGATCACCCGTGGTATCAACGCTGAGAGTACAATGGTAGTTGAATCACAACTTCAACAAAAGCAGATGCAAGAAGCAAAACTCGACACAGCAACTGCAACAACCAATCCCACCGACGACGAAAAGAAATCAGCAACACCTGAAAAAGACACCTCACCTACACCCTCAATCTCTGGACCCTCACCTCAGTCGCCTCACCAAAGCACCACCACAGCACAAGAAGACGCCGAACGTGCCGCCGACCGTTCGACAGAAGAATCTCCCAACTCTCTACGAGGAGCCTTCAAACTCGCTTGCATCTCTGCCTTTGTCTTGACCTTTATCATGGACTTTTTGCTTCCTATGCCCATGTTCTTTAGCCATTATGTGTTTTCCAAAGGTTTCTTTACTGCGTGGATTGTCATTAGCTTTATCTGGGTGTTTGCCAGTACGGCGATTTCGGTTGTGTTGCCTGTTGTGGAGACGGCTGGATTCTTGAAGAAGTTTGATGTGTTTGGGGGGAGGAAGGCGAAGGCGTGATGTCTGGATTACATAGAGGTATGAGGTCACGAGAGTTATGACATATCATGATGCTTGGTAGAAACGGTAGAGGAGTTACGCATAGACTGTCTATCATTTTGATTTTACTTGAATACGCCTTCAACTGTGTCGAAGTCTGTACTGCATTTGATTGTGAAGATGCACAGTATCATGAAGACACACTGCACCATCCCATAAGAGTCTAGCTTATATCTTTGTTCCTGTGAAAGAACACTCGACATGATATATCAACGCCTGTACATCCCTGGCTCGAACCCCATCAAAGAAAGTCTACCCACATACCTCCAAAAGACCCTCGTCCTGCAGAACCAAGTGATAGACGTTCTTGCCTTGACCCATGCAGATCGAGCTGGATGAGAGAAAAAAAAAAGAAGATGGCTCAGCCGAGGATCGAACTCGGGTTTCTCTGATTACAGAGGGGGCGTAAATACCACTTGCCGCGAGGGGATCAGTCCCCCTGTGTAAAGCCTGCAAAGCGTCTTGGACCATTAGACCACTGAGCCGTATTGTTGAATCAATTGTAGCCGATAACAGTGCTGTTTGCACGCAGCAAACAAAGCTGGTCAAGCAATCAGAGCAGCGCATGAGGGGGGGAAAAATGTCTTCACAAAGCATGCACTGAGTAGAAAAGAAACAGATATTCACTTTTGGGACAGAAGTGACCAGACATAAACCCCCAATGTTCGATGAAAAGATCGCGGTCTGCAAACATACATCTGGCCACGAGAAGAAAAGATCTGGTCAAGCCGAGAGTCGAACTCGGGTTTCTTTGATTACAGCTCAGGACTCTGATACCCGGCCCGCGCTCGCGCTTGCGGGTCCAGTTTAGCATCAGGTCCTCCTGTAAGTTCTGCAAAGCATCTTTGAACCACTAGACCACTGAACCATGTCGTTGTACAGAACTTGATTCCCTGCATTCTTATTTGCATGCATGAAAGCGGCTACAAATGATTGGAGGGATATGCGAGACTGTCAAATGAGACATCTGAAATGCGGGTGCAGTTTCATATTCACTCTTGCCTTTTCCAGATTTTTGTGTTTACTTGTGAACAGCTAGGTATGCATCATTGCGAAAGGGTTTACGTATTCGGTGAGAGACCGTTTTCCGCACCAGATCAAAAGCACTTTTCAGCTGACAAACAGTGGACCAGTACACCTCTGTGGAAGTGTATAAGCTATATACATTGGACTCTCGTGACTTTGGACGAATTCAGTTTGCTAGCTGTTACCAAAGATTCTATCAAGCAGGAAAAGTATAGTATTGAAAGTCAATATAACAGTCGAGACTTGCTGTTTGCCCACTTGAGATTAAGTGATGTTGCCCAAGTCACTGGGACTACCAGTGGGTAGATAGCTGATTGCAATAGCCATGGTGAAATTTCAAGAGCTCTTGACGTAGTATACCATAGTAGCCTTGGAACAGCGAATAGCTCTTGAACAGTCGGGTAGGAAGTGACACCTCCGGGGTGACCGCAACGAAGCTGTGGAAGGTACCTTGCTTTAGAACACTGCGGAAATAAGAAGTGTATCGTAAGCAGTCTTGAGGGCAAAATAGCAGACTGTTGTACACATATATCTATTTACCCGCTATAGGCGCTCACGATTGTTGGGTGAAACAGAAAGACTGCGATGGTAGGTAAGTTTCTAGAGGCTTACGAGCTGATAGTAGTGTTGCCAACAAAGTTGCTGTCAACAGATAGTAACGGCACGCTTCTATCGCTATCCACAAAACTCGGTTCTCGTGCCATGATCACAGACGCATTTGATGGTGAGATGATGGTATAGGGATATCTCGTACTTGAGACGAGGGCGGTATAAGTTTCATTATATTTACGCATGCTGCATTGTCTGATATCTATGCAAAGTCACAACGATGTTACAATCTGTTTATTGTTCACTGCAAGCTTTTGATGATGATCCAGAAAGCCGGGCTCTCGATGACAATCCACAAGTCAGAAACACTTCTTCCCCAATACAACTAATATCAAGTCCACCTTCTTACACCTTCAGAGCAAAAGTCGCCTCAGTCCAGCCCTAACGTCTACCCAAGCGACGCCCGAACGACCTGAGAATCTCCTTGCTCATGTTCGGCTCGGGGTGTGGACGGTGGAAGACCATCGAGTGCTTGGCTCCCTTCACGTCTACATGCGTGAACGTGAAGCATGAGCCACCACCAGGTATGATTGAGCAGCCAGCGTCAGCCATTGCCGAAACGAAGTCGATCCAATAAGTGTCGCCTGGTGTGGTAGGGCCTGCCGTGAGCATGCGGGCGAGCAAGATCAGACTCTTCGAGAATACCAGGATTGAGGCTTGCGAACTCGGTGGAGATGTGACGAGCTTAGGAGCCCAAGTCATGTTGTCTTCGGACGAAGTGTGTGGTGCTGAGGGTCTTGTCTTCTTCTTCGGCTTCGTCTCAGTAGGCCGTTCGGCAATCGGCTCTGGCTCGCCCCAAGTAGTCTGTGGAGTTGCAGCGCCTGATGATGGTGGGGGAGAAGGGGGTGGCTGCATTTGCTTGCATTTCTCTGCTTCACATCAGTATGACCATCATATCATCCATCAAAGTAGGCTTACCTTACTCATCAGCAGTCCACTTCAATAGGGCGTAATGCCACAACCTCCGCTCTGTCTCATCCTCCGTGACTCCAAGTTGAGTCAAGTACATGGGGTCGGAGTACAGCTTTTCCGAGGAACCGCTGTGTTTGATCGCGAGCATGAAATAAACACATGCCATCTCCCAGAAACCATCCGATGCCTCATCCAGCGGTCTCAAATGCTTGAGCAGCACGGCAGGCTCTTCAGATGGTGGGAGGGACAGCCTCAGGAAGGCTTGAAGCTTCGGCCACATGAGATCCTTCATGGCGTACACGCGCCCGAAGGCTGCATGCTCACGGAGTGGCAACGTGCGTGGTTGAGATATGGCTAACCTAGCAAGAGTGTCGACGTCAACCGAGACACCGTGGTGAGGTCGATGATAGCGCAGACTTGACAAAATATCGTCGACGGCGATCATGCTTGATATGTGTGCAGCCAGCAAGGGCGAGATGCGGTTCTTCTCGTTCTTCGCATCTTCGCGCATGAGGTGGTCGATGAAAGCAAGATAGAAGGTAGGTGGTTATGACTGACACTTGTCGGTGAGCTGCATCATACACCACAGCATTGGGTTAGCCAGGAACGCCTTCTCGGATGGTGTCTTGAACTTTGGCTCGCCACCTTCCAGAATATCGAAGTGGTCCCTGAAAGATCTTTCTTGCGGCACCAGGCATCGAAGGTCAGCTTCGCGACCTTCGAACAACTGCTCGAGATGCCTCTGAAACAACACGAGACTGGCCTCGCACTCGGTCGGTAGCGATTTGCCGGACCTGACTTCGCCACCGAACCTTTCCTGCATCTTGAGCATAGACTCGGCTTGGAGGAGAGTAGTCTGAAGGTTGTCGACCCATACACTGTAGCACAAAGCAAACTCCAATACCCACTCCTCACGCCACTCTCTCGGCAAGCGGTCATGCATCTCACTATTCTTAGCTTGCAACAGATGGGCGCGGAAGTATAGCGGATCGGTTTGGAGCAGCCATGTTTCGTCGAACATTGCTTCCGTTTGCTCGGTTAGGCATTCAACGATGGCGGCCATGTCGAGGCGTGGTGGACTGCGGAACGCTTCGAGACGACGGCATGCAAGTAGCGCCGGGCCCATGTTGCCGAAGTCAGACTGTACGAGTGCGTCCCACTGCTGATGACCTGCTGTCTCCTCCTGGACACTCGACTCAAGCAGAAGCTCGACCGTCTTGCGCAGGAAGGTGAACAGTGTGGCTTGCGCCTCCAGGATGAGCACTGCTCTCGGGTAGCCAATAATGTCATGACGATGGGCAGATTGCTGGTTCCATGGAATCAGGCGGCCAATATTCTTTCCATACATGATGACACAATGTGGGTTGAAGGCTGGCGTTCCCATGGTCCAGTTGAAGCAGACTCTGAGCTGTTCGAAGTCGTGCATGACCCGGTCAGCGATGTCGGAAGTTGAGCGGTAGTGGAGCAGAGCCAACAAGCTCATGTGGTCTTGTGAAAGCGTCTCGACGTCGATGAAAGGGAGGAGGTGCTGCTGGCGGTGCGAATCGTTATGCACCTGCATGGCTTGCATTGCCTCGGCCATGCACTATTCATGACTGCGCGCTTGGAATTTCTTCTTGTCAATGGTTGACCAGTGCTGTTCAAAGGCTCGCTTGCTGCCGAACAGCAGCCAGGCGTTCTGAAAGCGACGAGCGTGAATTTCGGGCATGGCTGTACGCAAAACTGTAGCACGCTTCTCGACGCTCTTTCGCTGCCAGCGTCTCAGAAGCAGGTCGCCGTGCATCTTCAACTTGCCATGGATAGCATCACGGTCAGCGTTGATGCTCTTGACATAGTCTGCGGTGATTTGTGCTGCTTCGGCGTCGCTATGAGGAACTATGGCGCGTGGGTTCAACGGGTTCCAATCAGCAGAGGCCGGCAAGTAGTGCTGAACACATGTCTTGCAAGTCTCTGGGCACGTTGGGAGTGCTGCCTTGGAGGCGAGAGTGTAGGAAGGGTATGAGAAGGGGACCTCCATCACGCTTGTGGACTGCTCTGTCTTGCGGTCGAAGAAGTCCTCACTGCGCTTGAAGTCGCGCAATCTCAGCGCATCTGATGGCTTTTTCTTGAGCTTGACGATCGGCCCACGTCGAGGCATGGCGGCTGGAAAGATACTCTGTATCGGTCAGAGTTTCAATTATGGCAGTTGGATTGGGGGAGGAAAGAGACTGCGGATGGTGCGAACGTAATTAGGAGGAGTACGATCGAACGCAAGCGCGCGCGTATGAAAGAGATCGTGTCTGGGACGTGGACAGACAGCGTGAAAGAAACGACTCACAATTGCGAGATTGTTCTGCGAAAGACGCCGAGAGAAGGTGGGAGAAAGAACCAGGCACTCTCCTTGTCTAGAAACAGAGCGAGCGATGCGAGGCTGTCGTAAAACCTGCAAAGGAGCTTGCAGCTCAAGACCGCAAACGCTCGCATGCACCCGAAAAATGACCTACAACACCTAATACCCTGTTTGACTTGCAAACAAAGTTGAAACAGTGTTGTTGCAGATTCATGATCTCCGTCTGCAGGTAGCCGACGGTCTCTCATACGTGGAACAAGGGTCTTATCAGAGAGCGTGCTAAGCGCCATGTCGTGATATATCGAGGCATTGATGAATGAGCGACTCTCAATGAGTTGGTGGAGCACATCTAGTCAGATAATTCTGCTGCCTCTGAATGTGAGGAGTGTGAAGTGAGGTTGGTGAAGACAAGCACGATACAAGTCACTCTAGTTGATGACCTGGAGAAGGAACAGGACTTGCCAAGGTGCCGATATCGCGACAGCGAGCATCCCCCAAGCTCCTCAAGATGTTGTATTTCACAATTCGGTCGGATACAGCAAGGAGAAAAAGACCTTCATTCTTTCCTCACGACTGTCGCTTGTAGTCCGAGCAACCTTTTATCTGATCCGCAAGAGCTGTCTTATCAGATGCTTTTGAGATTTAGATGTTTTTAAAGGCAGTGCGAGCCGAGAAGCTCGGTTCGCGCTTCCCTTACGACTCGTTCCAGCCAACGCATCCACCGCTCCACATTTTATCTCGAGGGCTGACTCTAGTTATCTCCCGGCCTCGGATATGCGAAGATCGCGACTAACAATGTGTGCTGTGTGGTTTATGGCGTGCCCCTTGCCGTAAAGCTTCTGGTACGGTTGAGAAGCTATATAAGCTCTCGCCCTGATCCTCATGTCTCTTGTCTTGCCTACAACTCATACCCCTTTCTCTTCTTTTCCTTCTTCATTTCGTCACTCGCTACCAATTAGTATTTGATATCATGGTCAACACCCAGAGTCTACCATGGCAAGATATTGCTATCAGGAAGCAGAAGGAGATCTTTGATGCCATTCCTTCAGCGTGGATAGCCGATAAGCATCTGCTTCGCGGCCATAACTTCATGGATCTGCCGGAGATATGCCCGTCAATCATGTCAAAGGAGGAGCTTTTCATCACTGAACAACGAGCCGTAGATATTCTATCTCGCATCCGGGCCAGGACATGGACATCTCACCAAGTGACCCTCGCTTTCTGCAAACGAGCTGCTCTGGCCCATCAAGCCACCAATTGTCTTGCATTGATCATGTTTGACTCTGCTCTTCAACGAGCGAGAGAGTTGGATGGTTATATGCTGAAGCACAAAAAACCAATTGGACCACTCCATGGCCTTCCCATCTCAGTCAAGGAGCACATCTATCTCCAGAATACACCAGCAACCTCTGGCTTGATTTCCTGGGCCGATGCACCTAGTCCGGGAGACGCATTGATCTGCAAGGTTCTCAGAGAAGCAGGAGCGGTCTTCCACGTCAAGACCACAAATCCACAAACACTTATGGCCTTGGAAACACATAGCAATCTCTTCGGCCGCACGACAAATCCTTACAACACCGATCTCACATCTGGAGGAAGCTCTGGAGGCGAGTCGGCGTTAGTGGCTATGCGAGGCTCGCCGCTGGGTATCGGCACAGATATCGGCGGCAGTATCCGCGGACCAAGTGGTTTCTGTGGTGGCTGGGGCTTGAAGTGCAGCGTGGCACGTATCCCTCACTCAGGACTCAGCGGTCTGCACTCCGGCATGGAGAACATCATCGGTTGTGTGGGACCCATGGCGAACTCACTCGCGGATTTACGGCTGTTCTGTAAAGTCGCCCTGGACGCACAGCCCTGGGACTTCGAGCCCAGTCTCATTGACTTGCCATGGCGAAACGTGACCTCCCAGACGCTGCCAAACAAATTGAGAATAGGAGTCTTATGGCACGATGGCGAAGTCACGCCTTTCCCACCCATCCAGCGCGCTCTCAAAGACACAGTCAGCAAGCTCCGAGCTCAAGGACACGAGATAGTGAATTGGGACCCAAGTATCCACGCCTCATTGCTTAAATGGATCAACACCGCATACTTCCTCGACGGTGGCGAAGAATACAAAAACACTCTGCTGCACGAATCCGACCCTCCAGTACCCATGATCCAATGGCTTCTCCACAGCACAACACCAAAACGCCATACCGTTGAGCAGACCTGGGAACTCAACAGCCTTCGCGATAGGTTGCGCACTCAATTCTCTCTGCAATGGCGAGAAGCAGATATAGACGCTTTGCTGTGTCCTGTAAACGCCTCTGTGGCGTCTGCTCACGACGAAAGCAAGTACTGGGGTTATACTGCTGTTTTCAACGCTACGGATCTGCCGGGCGTGGTGTTCCCAGTAACTAAAGTCTTGAAGACCGATACTTGGGCTGAGGATACGCCGGCAGTCAAGGGTGCCAAGGATGCCATGTACAGAAAGTTCTGGGACGAGGGTGGCCCGCAGAAGTATAAGGATGCACCGGTGAATCTGCAGTTGGTGGGAAAGAGGTTGAGAGAGGAAAATCTGTTGGCTGTTGCAGAGGTTGTGGAGGGTATTATCAGAGGTGTCAGTGACGGAAAAAAAAGCGACAAGACAGTGAGGCCTGTTGCGGAGACAGAGATTGTTCAGAGTCGATTGTAGAAGCTGAGAGTCTTGTAGACCGAGAATAACCATGAACGCATTATTTTCCAGACCCGAGCGTCACGTACTTTCACCGCAACAGCATTATTCATCAACCACTTCAAGCGGTGTAGTTAGGCATAGACCCATCACAAAGGTTCTCCATATACTTCACATCGAAATCCTTAACAGCCACTCCATCACCAAAGTTTCTGACCGTGCTCTCGCCCAGAACCTCATACTCCTGCCATCCAGTCTGCTCAATTCCAGCCATACCACCTGCCGTGAATGCTACCCAAGCATCTTGCATAGCAACACTAGTCTGATTCTCCAAAGCAGGCCCCTGACCTCTGAAATTATCAAAAGTGCCAAACAGCATAGGCAACTCCGAGGAATGGTAAGCACCCAACCAACCGGCAGGCGAGATGTTAGTCCAATTACCGCTGTACACATAACGGTAGGTTGGGCGATTGGTCTGTTGGCGTAAACGGATAGACTCGGTGGCAGGGCAGAAGAAAGTTTGCAAAAGTGCTAGTTGCTCAAGTGTGGCATTTGGGCCAGAAGGGTTGTAGGGAGCAAACGGTGCACCATCTTGAGCGTTTGTGCCAATGATGGCGGGCAGGTTTGCTTGGTTGCCTGCCAGTGCGCGGGCAGTGTAGTTGCTGAAAACTACCTTCTCGTCGGGGGTGGGAAGGAAATAGATGGAAGGCGCAGTGCCATTTTCCTGGTAGTTTTTGACAAAGTCTTCGATGGCTGAGGCAGGCAGTCTGCGTACGCATGTAAGCTCATCTGCAGGAGAAGAAGAGTTGGCGCAGTCGAGTTGAGAAGCGACGAAGGTAAAGTTTGTGTGTTGAGGGTCATCGGATGTAATGCCGATGAATGCTGTGCCAGAGCCCATACTGAAGCCAGACACGATAGGATCCTTGGGATAAGCAAAGTTATAGTAGTCTACACTAGCAGCGCCGGCTGACTGGCCAAACAGAAGCATACGCGAAGGGTCGCCTCCAAATCGGACAATGTTGTCACGCACCCACTCAACTGCTGCCCTTTGATCAAGCAAGCCGACGTTCTGATCACTCAGCCCTGCAGCATTAGGGAAGCCAAAGATATCGAGACGGTAGTTGATGGAGACTACGATGTGGTCTTGTGTTCGCTGGATCCACTGGCTCGGGATCTGGTACGGAACGTCTTGTCCTCCAGTAACGAAGCCACCTCCATAGACCCAGATGATGACCGGAAGCAATTCATCGCTCCGACACGACTGATTGCCATTATTTGTTGGACCCCAGACGCTTAGAGTCAAGCAATCTTCACTGATGGCTCCTGTACCGTTTTTGCCCTGGAGACCAAACTCTAGGATCTGGTCGACGTATACTCCTGGGCTAACAGTATTGAGGTATTGCATGCAACTGGGAGGTAGTTGAGTGTTGTTGACGACTTTCTTCGAAGCAGAAGCCGGAAGAGGTTGGGGAGGTTCGAAGCGAAGTGCCCCTGTGGGAGGCTGTGCAAATGGTATGCCAAAGAACTGACGAACATTGGGATATCTGGAGTCCTTGTTCCCGTAGACGAGGCCAGAAGATGTTTGTACAGTCAGCTCGTCGGTCTCTACAGCATGCCTCGGCCATGCAAGAGTCCCAACGGCCAGAAAAGATGCTGCGAGTATAGAAGTAAGATGCATCTTGGCAATTGATGTTTGGGAAGAGGTCAGAGCAAAGTCGACCACTACACCCGACCTTTATAGTTCACGATTCAGCGGTCTTCTTCCCACCCACGAGACATTTCGGCTCTTAGATAGAAGCACGAACTCCACCCCAACCCCTCTCCGCAAATTGATATGCAAGATGATCAAGTCGATCCTTGTTCATGGCGGGGAAACTTCATGAACAATTGATCAACCGAGCCGACGAGCTACCGACTGAAGTGGTGGTTGATAGTACTGCCATCACTGGTCGGTGTAGGACTAACTATTGGCTTGCTAGAACTGATCACACAGCAGCGACTTTGATGTGACCCGATTGCATGTTCGACTGCATGTTCGACTGCAAATGCGGTAGGAGGTGAAGTCGAATGGAAAGTGGGGAAGAAGGAGCGAATATGCGTGGCTGACGGAAGTTGGCAACGCCAGATAAACCGCCATTAGAGACGTGAAGAACACCTTAGGTTGGTCTCCAGCCTCTCCAATCACAGCCTACGCTCGTCGACCTCTCTCCCATACAAAACATCATGTTCATAAGCTATAGAAATGCACAATTGAATTTCAATATAGGGGCGCCACCATGGAGATGCCTGCACACCACCTTCTCTCCGTGGACATCGCTCTGCTATAAAAGAGATTGTGCATTTCTATAACTACACTGCGACTGTCTATCGCACATGGGTAGGAAGCGACATCCAGCGACTGCCTTCTTGATCTCAATCACAAGACACAGTTTATCGTAAAAGCGGTTCGGAGAGTCGCGCAACTCACTCTATGAACCCTAGCGAACCGTTCCCTTCCGACACCTGCTACAGTGGTCAACTCGGCCGTGTAACGCAGTCTCACTCATGCAGAAGACGTCGGATATTGCAATGGACTGCTCACCATCTCCTCACCATGGGTCATTGGGGAAGCTAACGTTCACGGCTCAGACTGGATCCGCTCCCAATCAGTAGATGGCTTGCATTTGCATACCATCCATAGTTACATTTTGGCGGCTAGGCGTCCAATCATGACACTGCAGCCAACGCGCTGGTCCAGCCTGATTCTACACAGCCGCTGACCTCCATTCGCCCAAGTATCTTCCAATTAGGTTCGCTTTGCTTGAGCAAGATGAATTTGATTCCTGACTTTCAGAACAATCAACTCCGGCGTCAGATTCGTGACGCCAAATGCTAACGGCGGTATCGCCAAAACTTCTGCCGAAAGGTCCTACAGCTCCAGAAACTATTTCGCTACCATGGATGACGGTCGCGAAAGGCTCATGAACCATGCTTCGGCAACCCACAGACGTCCTACCTGGCACATCATGGTCATAATCAACACCATATTCGCTAGTTTGTTACTGATTGTATATCTTGCGTTTGTGATATGGATATATAACAATCTCCATGTTGAACATGGCGTGGCAGAGGTGTTCAGCGGGAGCTGTTTTCGAGCCTCACAGACAGCAGCATCTGCTCATTTCGCTACAAGTGCTTTTGCGGTCCTGCTCTTTGCTGCAGGCTCACATGCTGTTCAACTTATGCTCTCGCCAACTAGGAGCGAAGTTGAAAATGCTCACGCGCGAGACCGATGGGTACACATAGGTGTCGGTGGACTCAGAAACATCAGATGGATACCAAAACGCAGACTGATCCGGGCGATCTTGCTAACAGCAGCCTCTGTACTGCTTCCTTTTCTGTAAGTCTTGCTCAGGCCTTTATTCACATTGTCTCACGCTGATGTTTGGGCAAGTCACAATTCTATATTCTTCACAACTTTGGCAACCACAGACATAACAGCAGGTCTTGTAACCAGCGACTATCTCAAAGGATCTCGACTTGATGCAGCAACGGAGCAATCCTTTTTTCTTGCAAAAGCGGTACGGTACCATAACCTCTCAACATCGTCTAAAGCAGCGCTTACCACGATTCGTTATGACGCTCTACTGGAAGAAATTCGAGCCAACTTGACAGATCTAGTTCGCCTATCGCCCGCCGAATGCCGCAGCGTATACTCGTCCTCACGCGTACCCTCCGAGTTCTCCAATGTATTACTGATAAGTGAGTCCAACATCAGCAACACATTGGACGGTTTCGTGGACGTCGAACTATACTACCCTGAGGTAACTGTTGCTCCCAAGCACCAAGGCACACATGTTATCAACTGGTTCAACATGAATGGCACTGCCTCCATTTTCCACACCCGTAACCACTGTATCAATACGGATTTTGACTTCGGCAATGGCGATATCTGGAACGTCCCTGTGTATGACTACTACTGCACTGCAGTGTCATATCCTGTCAAGTACTGTCTTGCCCAGAAATTTGAGCCAGATTGTGGTGTAAGTCTTGAAATTCGGGTCTTTTATGGCGTGCTTATAAGCCTCCTTGTGGAAGTTGGGTGCTTGTCTAGTCTCGCTTTCTCGCGAGGCTTTCGGCCCTTTGGTACGTTGTTGCGTTCATATGCTGCAAAATACCGAGTTAATCCTTCTTAGCGATTGTCGGTGATGCTGTAGCTAGCTTTTTGGGTCAGCCTGACTCTTCGACCTCGAGCGATGTTATGGTGGCCATTCCCGCGGTTCACTCACCGATGAGTAGATTCGACAAGTTTGGCTTCCGGCGGTCTGAGAAAGATATCGCCTTTTGGAAACGCAATTGGCCAGTCTGGCGAGCAGCAGTTGACACGGAAACCTGCGCCTTGTTCGTCAACTGCCTCTTCCTTGCCTTTTTCGCCATCTCGATCGCGGTCCTGATTGTCAACAACAATGACGAGCTATCGGGGTACCAGCCACTTACACTACAAACCCCAACGTCCACAAGAGGATTGCTGGCCAATCTGCTTGGTCTCGGCTCCATACACATAGCAATCTCGGTGACATATCTGTTCTACAATCATCTCTGGTCGCGTATGCTCGCCGCCGCCGAGCTAAACACCTTCATCAAACTTCGAGCACCTCTGCGCGTGACTCTGCCCGCACCAGGTGCTCGGAGTACATGCTATCTCAGCATAAAACCTCACTTCTCTGCGATATTCATCATCGCTTTGACCCTAGTCCACTTCTCCGCCACCAGAGCTCTCAACGTGGTCGCTATACAGACCTACGATGTCATGGGTCGATACTCGCATCAACGCATCACCTACGGCATCTCGACACCCTCGGCGATCCTAGCTCTGCTGCTTGATTTTGTTATGTCGTGTGCCCTGCTTTCCGGACTGGAGAGGAAATTGCATGCTGGAATGCCTGTGCTGGCGACTTGTTCAATGGCCATTTCGGCAGCTTGCCATGCCGACGATGTCACCATGTCTTTGCGACCAGTGAGCTATAGTAAGAATGCAAGCACAGGTCGAATGGGATTCTTGAGTCGTGAATCTTGAGGAAGGGGTGGGTCTGGACTCGAGCCTTTGTAGCGGTAGCTCATTTTTCTCTCCTCTCGCGTATGTACATCGAGTGCTCGATGGTTTGAGAGATGTAGCAAGAAGCATTGGCAGAGAAACAAGCAGGAGACTGCATGTTGGACAACAAAGCATGACAAAAACAACACTGCACATCCGAGAACTCGGGCAAGCAACTCCCCCCCCCTAAATCATCCAAAGAGTATTAATCAGATGACAGTAGACCAAAAAATATACCAAAAAGAAAAAAAAATGACAAAAGGGAAAAACCCCCGTCAAAAGATATCAAAAAGACAACAAGACACACAATCACAATGACAAGAAGAGCAACGTGCAGAAAGAAAGAGCCGTGCATCGAGCAACGGCATAGTGTTTGGGATTAATCCGAAAGTGCAGTAAATGCAACTACCTAATCCTAGGCGGGGAAACCCCAGAAACGAACGACCAGAAACGAACGACCAGAAACGAACGACGAGGAAAAAGACCTGTGAACGCCCCAGCGTGGAAGAAGAAACAATCACTTCCGTCTTTTGTCCTGTGTCAGTGTAGCTTAGATGTCATGGGCATCGACGCTGGTGGCGGCGGAGGCGACGTCGGAGGGAACGTCAACGCCATCAGAGCCATCGTCAGTGACCATGGTGATATCAGTGGTGACATCGACGGCGTCGGGGTCGGTAACGACGTAGGTCTCGACGGGAGGATCGGTGGAGACGACGACGGTAGTGGCCTCGACAGATTCGGCGACGGTACCGGTGGGCTCGACCTTGACACGCTTGGGCTCGGCCAGCTCCTCAAAGTCACTGCCAGGCTCGGTGGCGGCGCGCTTCAAGACGTTGTTGGTGGCCGAGCCATTCTGGAGATTGGTCAGCGTTGGTATAGTGTAGAGGTCAAACAGAAAAACATACCTCAGAGTCAGCGGCGGGGTCCTGAGCAGCACCGAGAACAGCAGCGACATCCTCGATCTTAGTGTTGGGGTACTTGATAGTACCACGCTTGAGGGCGATGCGCTTGGGGGCCTCCTCCTCAGAATCCTCGGATGACTCTTCCTTGACCAGAGACTTGGTGGCCTTCATCGAGTTGCGGGTGCTGCGGCGCTTGGGCACAGGCTTAGTAGTGCCGGCCTTGGCGACAGCGGCTCTGGTAGCCTTGCCCTTGGGCTTGACGGCGACGGTCTCAGACTCGTCGTCCTCATCGGTCTCGGGTTCTTCGGCCTTGACAGCAGTCTTCTTACCGCGGCCCTTCTTGGCGGTGGAGGATGAAGCAACGGGAGTATCCTCAACATCGGCGTCGGATTCAGCATTGCCATCCTCATCCTCGTCTTCGGCCTTGTTCATGCTCAGAAGCTTGGCCTTGAGCTTGTGGTAGGCAGTGTTGGCGGAAGCTCTGGTCTTGTAGCCACCCAAGCGAGCAAGCTTGTCGAGATCAATCTGCAGGAGATATTAATGCACGGTCTCATGGGATTGAGGGTGTGAGATCGTCGACGAATGGACATTGGAAGGGAGTAATAGTTAGAAGAGAAGGTTGAGGAAGGGAAGTCAGTAGCAGCAACGGCCGCCAAAAGACAAGATATGATAGAAGTCGATATGTAGACAGCAACGAGGCGTAGGTACTTACCACAGGAAGAGTCTCCATAGACTGCCAGGAATGGCCCAGGAGCTCTTGCTCACGATCGGTAAGAGTGGGAACCATGTGTACGATTGTACTTGGTGTGTATTCGTGAAAAAGGGTAGAGGGTATAAGGCGGAACAAAGTATACCGAAGTATGGTGTGGATTTGGTGTGCGAGAGGTAGAAAAGATTGATAACGCGCCGTCTTCGAGACGAGGATGATAGTGAAGCAGATTGTTATGATAATCACCGCGTGCTGCTCTGGGAGATGCCGGCTTGCATTGACTGGCTACCTCGCAGCCGGTATTACGGAACCTGAGTGGCCGGACCAATGAGGAGGCGGCAGCGGTATACCAGCCGGCGGCACGACGACATCGTGGCTAGTATCAACGAAGTGACAATGCTGCTCGACTGACGGCCGCGAAGTTAGCAGCATCGTCACTTTGTTGATATTCCGGCGGAGGTAGAATCAGTGACCTGGACTGGTTGCTCTGCCGTTACGCTCGGTTAAGCATACTCTGTATATACCTTTGGCGCAGAGCTTTGCTTGCCATTTAAGGGAACAAGAAACTCTGCGCCATGTTAACATGGTGGTAGCTATAGGCCAGTGCAAGTTTGTGTTCTGCCTTGACTGGACACTAACTACGACAGGTAGTTGTACAGCTCTGCAGCTGTATTCCTCGTCACTGTACTTCCGGGGTACAGATATCACCAGTACCCTCACCTCCTTATTATGGTGACGATGAGGTTGTGTATGGTCCGTGCGCGACTGAAGCCACGCTCTACAGTGACGGCTCGATGTCTTCTGGGAAGCCTGGAGATAGCATTGACCAAGCAGTATGCATGTATCCAGGCAGTCTTGCACCCATGACTGCAAGTTCATGTCATCGGGTTTGGAGCCAGAAGCTTTAGCTTAGACAAGCGAACATATTCAAAGGATGATGGCAAAGCGAAAGGCAAACACAGGACGAGTTATGAAGTGTGCTGAGGTCAGTACAGGTTCAGATAGGAATAAGGAGAAAGACCCATAGGGTTTTGATCATGAATGAAATTGCATTTCTTTTTCTGAGGCTCATAAAAGTAGGGAAGCGACAACCTTGAATATGCGCTGGTTGAAGGATTCCTTGGTAAGACCTTCATTTGGCGACAATGGCCGGGTCTGCTGCGACGACAAAGCGAGCCTTTGGCGTGGCGGTCTGTGTTGATTTCCTGGTCGCGCAAATATTGGGCACAATTGGTGGGATATTGACGTTCTGGCCGTCTGCTTGGTCCAGGACGAATTGATCCGAGTCGAGGTCGCGTCCAAACAAAGGTCGTTCTTAGTCCGGCTCGTAGTGGTTGGTTGATCAAAAGCCTCTGCCGCCGCGACCTCTTCCACGGCCGCCACCGCGACCACCGCCCATGCCACGTCCTCTGCCGCCACCTCTTGCTCCACGGGCACCTCTGTCTGCAGCCTCCTTGCGGGCCTTGTTCTTGGGCTTGGGGGCGTCGTCGATCAAAAGTGTATCCAGGGGTAGCGAGTCGGGCAGAATGTAGTAACGGATGGTTGCGCCGCGGATGTTCATGGTGTCCAGACTGATGGTGTCGCGGCCCTTGGGGGTCATCTTGACTGTTCGGAGAGCTGTGTTCATTTGTGGGGAGACTGATGCGATGGTTCCGTGGACGATTGTGCCTGTGACGGTGGATCAGTGATGATACTGCATGTGGGTGACTGCTGAAGACGCACCATTCTTGAGCTCAATAGTCACCGTCTCATTCTGGCATTTCATCAAAAACCTGGGCTGGTGTTAGCTGTGTTGCGACATGTAAGAATGCGCATCGACGGGCGACGGCGGAAAGAGAACGCACCTGACGAGCTTCATGTTGGGCGCACTGGTTCAGTTAAGAAATGCGCGCTTGTTGTGGGGGGGATTGTGGACAAGGTGAGATGGTTGCTGATGCTTGCTGCTACCTGCTGCCCGTCGCGTTCGCAGTCGTTCTCAACTCGGCAACTTGCGCTGTGACGCTCCTTCCCAAAGTCCGCTTCTTGGCAACCATCTCCGCCGGCAATCACGTGCGACCTTGATGAATGCTAGAATAAGAAACAGATATTGAATTATAGGACAGTCGTTGTTCATCAACGGTACAAGGGCGCAAGAGTGGCATTGCCGTCTCGAAGGTCTTGTTGTTCGGTGAGAGAAAACTATCTAAAAGCGGCGTGATATGGAGCCGCCGAAATGCATACCGACAGGACTCGTCAATGCAATCTTGTTTCTTCGACCAAGGTATTGAATACCCTGGTCATGCGATTGCTCTCGAGGTGGGTATATTCAGGAATGCAACAGGACCAAAACTCCGTTCAAAACTAAACCATGCCAAAAAGCAACACTAAACAAATCATTCCTCATCAACCTTGATCCACTCGCTGTCAGTGCCAAAGTCGGTAGACGAAGCACTCAGATCGGTGGGAGCATTGCGCTGTCTGCTTCCTCCTTCCGGACGCTGCAAGCCAGTCGTACTGGCTGAAGTCGTCGAAGCCGTGCCGCTCTTGAAGTCGTTGAGAATCTTGGATCTGATCTGATCGTCTTCCTGGGTAGGGTTGAAGTCGAGTTCGGCATGTGGCACGTTGATCTTGACACCAGCAGCAGTCTCGACCTCGGTCTCAGTGGCTTCGTCGTCGGCCATGTCTCCAGGCTGTGAAGTCGACTTCTTGGGCGTGCTGCCTCCTGATCTGGACTTTCTGATGCGCTCGGCTTCGGCCTCCTTTTGCTGAGCCTGCTGCAACTCGTAGGCGAACCAGTTGATGGCCCACCAGAGACCACCACACAAGATGCTGAGAATGAAGAAGTGGATGCTGTAGGTAGCGGCGAGGAGACCAGCGAGGACGAGCTGGAGAGCGCCAAAGGTGATGTTGGTGGCCAGCAAGAGAGTGGGAGTGGGGCCGGGAGTGAAGACGGCTTCCCAGAGATTGGTTATGAAGTCGGCCATGCTGAGGAAGGGTATGCAAGAGTCGTAGGAAGGATGGCGGGGATACGAGGTGGTTGAAAGAGGTAGGCTTGTTGGTCTGGCTGTTACGGCGACGGGGTGGACGACAAGACGCAGGTAGAGATGTGCGGTCGAAAGACAGGCAAGGCGCCTGCTGGATAGTCCAGGTGAGCGGTTCGGAAGACGTGAAGATGTCAAAGAACAATCAAATCATCAATCATGCACCCCCATGTTTCGCGGAGATGGCCGGTGCGCGTGACTTGCAACGACAAGATCATCCACCGCCTCGACATCAACGTTCTGACATTGAAAGTCGTTTCAGCCCTCAGCTGCTCCGCCTATCCGCCAGTCAAACAGCAGGAACCTGACTGCCATGTCTCGTCTTGGTTGATCTGGTATTCGTCTGCCACGCCTACACGCCTATCACCCAACACAACGACTGATTTCATGTCGAGGACATCTTCAACATAATCTTCTCATCATGGCCCAGTCGGCTGTCAAGACCTTTTTAGAATCAAAGGGTCTTTCTGCTACACAAGCATGGATCGATACCTTCATCAGTTCAAGTCGTCAAGGACTTCCTCTACCAACCCTCCAAAAGACGGCTCTATTCCGCATACTGGCTTCGGATCTCACATCATCAATCAAAGCCACTCCAACCAACACTCTCCCACCAAACGCTCTCAATTCTACTGTCAAGGAACTCCGCGTGCCAGATAGTATTCCTGTCCAAGTTCTTGATATCGAAGACATAGGACGCAGCGCATGGAGCCAAGTCGAAGCTATCGAGGCTCAAGAACGTGGTGAGACTACAAAAGGCAGGGAGGTCATCCGTATCGTGCCCGGCGAGGAAGCCGATCCAGCTAGAGATGGCACCGCTCCAGTCATCAAAAGCAATGGTCCACATAAACTACTTTTACAGGACGCCAAAGGAACAAAGATATACGGCTTCGAAGTCACTGACGTTGACGGCATCGACTTGAATCTGAGCATTGGCACAAAACTCATCTTGAGAAACATGACGATTGCCAGAGGTGTCATCCTACTCGATCCGAATAATACTCAACTTCTTGGAGGCAAGATTGATGTATGGGACAAGGCCTGGAGAGCTGGCAGGAAAGAGTCTTTGAAAGCAAAGGTCGGTCCGAGAGAGGAAGAAGAGCTCTGAGGTGACCATCCATCCTGTACTCGGAACCCCCTTGTCACAGACGGCGCACGCCTCCGGTATCCAGTCTCTTGCAGACGCTCTGCCCAGGTCGTTGTACGCAACCAATTCACTACACGAGACCCACGTCGGAAGTAGATGAAGCAATAGATCGGGTTATAAACAGGGGTATCATTACGGTCGTCTAATTTTGCTTGTCGGGATCCTGGCCAGTAGCAGCTTGGAACTCGGGATCGTTGTCTTCCAGCTCTTGCTTTCTGATGGCTTGCATCAGCTCGTACATCTGGGCAATCTGCTCGTCTGTCGAGTCGTCAGTATGGCTACAGCTGAACAAACTTGGACACAAAATACGAACCACTCATCTTGTCAATTTTTGCCTTGTCCATCTTATCTCCTCTCCACTTCTCGCCCTCAATCTGTTGGGCGTATCCTTGCCATTCTGTAAGGAACCCGATCTAGCCTCTTGTCAGTCTCGATGACTCTTTCTTGCTCCAGCTTGCTTGTCTCGATGCTTTGGTGGCGGCTTACGATGTGGATAGGATTTTCGACGCCTCTATGTGCCCGGAACTCGCTCTTGACATATTCGTCGCCCAATACACGCATCTCTGGTGGCAGGTGCTTGCGGTGTCCACGGAGTACACGGCGGTAGAGAGGGATTGGCGGGAGGAGGGCATTAGGAACGACACCAAGACCGCCGGACGGCGTGCCTACTGTGCTGGCTCTTGCTAGAAGACGTGAAGCTGCGCGCATGTTTGTGACTGGGTATACTTTTCTTGCGATTGAATAGTTCGAATAGCAGACGATGGTTGCGTCACCAACAAGTGCCTCGGCATTCGCCGATCGCAAACTCTCCGCAGACACCCCCGAAGCTTGTCATTGTTTTACTTGTACAACTTATCTCCTGCGGAACGATAGCAGAAACCATGCTTCCCACGCCAGACACGTCGCACGTCGACTACGATCAGATCTACGAACCCGCCGAAGACTCATACCTCCTCCTCGACACGCTCTCCTCGCCGTCCGAAACCGCTTTCTTGCACTCGCACTTTCGCTCCAGTCATGCGCCGCTAGTCGTCGAGGTCGGCACTGGCAGTGGTGTCGTTCTCGCCTTTCTCGCTGCAAATAGCTCCGCCATATTCAATCGCTCTATCTGCACTCTAGGCACTGATCTCAATCGTCGGGCTTGCATTGCTGCGTCCAAGACTGTGCGGAAGGCTTGCGACAATCAAGCTGCGCCATTCTTGACTGTCGCTAATGCGGATCTGACGTCGGCACTCAAAGACGAAGAGGTTGACGTACTGGTGTTCAATCCGCCGTATGTCCCTGCCGAACTGCCGGACCTGAGTCTGCATGCAAGATACAACACTGCCGATGGTTTGACCTCGTCAGAGGCTTTCGACCGCGACTCGCATCTATTGGCTTTGAGCTATGCTGGCGGCGTCGATGGTATGGAAGTTACCGATCGCTTGCTGGACGAACTGCCGCGAGTCTTGAGTCAAAGAGGTGTCGCATACGTCTTGTTTTGCGCCCAGAACAAGCCTGAAGACATCAAGAGCAAGATTAGACAATGGCCTGGTGGCTGGGAAGCCGAGACTGTAGGCACCTCTGGCAAAAAAGCTGGCTGGGAAAAGCTGTGTATCGTCAGGATCATGAGAAAGACAAAAGACTGAAGAAGGCAATCAAAATGAGATTGGAGATGTCTACACATCTTGCATGTCCAAAATCAGCCCAGAAACGCCATATCCACATCCCTGCCCAAAGTCGTTGCTTAGATCGACAAGTTCGCACAAGCAAAGGCAGGACGAGTGCCGCTCGCGTAATCAGAAATGATGGCCTCGACAGCGGCATACAACCCAGGTCCCAACAAGAACAGCCCACAAATCAGGACAAACACATGAGTGACAGTCATGACACTCCTCGACGCATTGCTAAACAGCTTGCCACTGTACATCTGCCAGTACGCCACAGCGAAAAAGATGAATCCAAAAAACGAGTCAAAAGCAGCACCAAGCAAAGACAAAAAGTCTCCCATGCTAGGCACAACCTCGGAAAAGATAAAGGCAACAAACCAGATTCCCGCCATGACGAGAACCCAAACTCCCCAACCGATGACGGTGTTGGAATGGGCATGGCGAGACTTGCCCATGATGCGGTGATAGACGAATTTGGCAGAGACGTTGGCGTAGATGACTCCAATCACCAGTGTAGGCACAATGACAAAGGCAAACGAAGCCTTCTTGTAAGCCACCACTCCCAGACTTCCGAATGCAGGTGCAGTAGCATATTGTCCGAGATATCTGAATCCAATGGCTGGAGGGACGATGAAGAGGAATCCAGAGATGCCTGCCAGAACAGCCAGAGCCTTGGGGAAATCTTGCGGTCTCTCCATTTCGGCGATGAAACTCGGAAAGAGGATTTGCGGTACCCAGAGGAACGTAATGTTCAAAACCTATTATAGCACTTTGTCAGCACCCCCTGTGGAAAACACAAATCAAGACAATACAAACTTACCGCATTCATACAAGCAACCCACGTAGTCCCAGCAGGCGGGAAAGCATAAGTCTTTACCGCACCAGCCTTGGGGTAAACACCATTATACCCATACCCAGGCGCCTCTTCGATACCCGCAAACACGAGGAACAGCAAAATGGCAATCCCCATGCATGCAGCACTGAACATGCTCATGAACGAAACATGATTCAGTGTTCTGGGTACACTCATCACCACTCCCATGATGGTGACGATGACCGCAAAGATTACGGTACACATGCTGTGGTCGCTGAGTGTGTTGAGGATTTTTGCACCGGTGAGGATGTGGAAGCCAATCAACAAAATGTTGTTCGCAAGTAACATAAATCCTGTAAATTCGTATGCCAGACGACTCTTTCCAAAGGCAAAATATCCAAAGTCGCAAATGTCGCGGATCGAAGGATTTTTCATGATGAATTTGTGCATCGTGAGCGAGGTGATGTAGAAAAGAACTCCAGAGACCAGCATCGTGATAATACCAGGAACCCAGCCCAGGACAGAAAGACTCCAGGATTGTGCCATGATCGCCAGGCAAACTTGATCACCTGCGAGTAATCTTCCCTTCAAGTTAGTTGGCTTGCAAGGTTGTAAAATGGGAGATATTGCTCACGCAGCGCATTTCTGCCAACTCATGGTGCGGAGTTTGATTTCATGGGTGTGGTCTGTGAGGAGAGAAGTGTTAGTGCATTGACTCAAGAGGTTATGAGGATAGATATTGTATTGGAGAGTTGGGATATCATACCTTCATTCACCAAAGCAGTTATGGTGTCAATGGGGGAAGCACCATCGCTGGGTACATCATTGACGGTAGCATCATACACCTGCTTCTCTTCATATGCTATATCATGTGTCGCCGACATGATTGCTATGTCTCTCCAGTAATAGAAAAACAAGATCAAAAGAGAAGGAATGCAACAAAAAGGATCTACAAAAAAAAGCAGGTCGGTCAATCTGCAGGGCTGGCTCCTAGATATACCTTGATCAAAAAGGCCAGCCGAGACCAGAAAAACACCATTTCACGTTTTGCTTCGATCCATCTCTGGATCCAGACTGGATCCAGGTATTTGGGATAGATTCAAAAAGATAAGAATATGCGAGATAACCTATGGTAACCAATGTAGATGGCGTGCTTGCGACGTGCTAAGGTGCAAGTGGGTAAGCTTCGCCAAACGCCACAAAAACCTCCAGCACACACTCACGGTCTCCCCGAGCTCTAGAACCGTTCGTGCTAGACAGAGTCAATGAGAACGAGAGGTCAAGCTAAAGGTTAAGCCTCTCAGCGGCATCCTTGTGAAAGATCATGATGTTGCTTGGGACTTGGAGAATGTGGCTTGCGTTCGAGAGGGCGGAAGAAGACACGACTTGGTCGACTCGACAAGAGCAACTCGAACCACAATATCGCATTATAAAGACTCGCCTCGTTGCATTTCCCTTACAAGCACCTACATTTTCCCCACTCAAGCAACACGAAATTGTTTAGAAGAACACTGTCCCTGTTGGAAACCTTGATGGTTGCGATGGACAAAACGTGGGCAGCGGCAGACGGGTGCCGTGGGTGGTTGTCCCCAAAAGTTTGGGACACGAGCGGGCGGCGGCTGAAAGCCTGCAGGACGAAGCCCCGGGAAGTCCACTCCGTCCACACCTCCACCCGTTCGCCGCTGCCTCGTTTGACCGTTTCTCACAGCTTTGGGTTCTCCTGTTGTTCTTTCCTCGGGTTCCGCAAGACCTTTGTGTCAAATCAGGGCCTGCGAAGTCAATGGTTGTGAAGAAGGCACGGTGTAATCAAGTTTCTTGGAGGTTGGAATCGTAAAGTCGTTAGAGATGAGGATAAACCAACAGAGAACAAGTGAAACACCCAAAAGAGATAAGAAAAGAAAGGACTAATCGAACAATGGACAAGTTGTCCTTCGCCCGATAATCAAGAAGAGAGACCAATGAACCAATCAAAAGCATCCTCTGAATCCAACAGGGTCAATTCAGATCACCAACCACCCATGACTCTTCTGCCAGAACCATTACCCAAACCACCTGCAGTAGCTCTTCTAACACCCCATCCCCTGGCCAAAGATTGGAAAGCCCTGACATCTCTTTCCAAACATTCGATACGGCGATCCAAGACTGCTCTCCAAGCTCTTTGCAAAGTCACTGCTGCTTCGACTTCTCTCTGCTTGTTTGCGGCTATGGCTGCGCAATCGATGGCAGCTCTCATCTTTTGGACACGCAAAGTGATGGCACGGCGGGCGAGACGTAAACGGTAAGCGTTTTGAATGGTACAGGCGGCTCTGTGTGTGCGAGCCAAAGGTAGTAGGCGAGAGGCAAGGAAGGCGAGAAGAGCGATCGTGTTGCTGCGGCTGGGTATTGTTGTCGCTTGCGAGGCGAAGAGGACGATAAAGGCTTCACTGCATCCAAGGCTGCGAAGTCTGTCGGCAGTCGACATCTTGTTCGTTGACTTCTTTGTGGTCGCCGGTACATAATCGGCATATGTCGAGATGATAGCTGCTAGGGCGCGGCCATCGGCAAACGAAGTTGTCAGGTTAGTGATAATGACCTTGTGTTGCTGACAGACACTTGCAGCCCACTCCTTCAGCAAAGGTCCTTGCTCATTTGCATCTGGCTGAGCTTTATCCAAAGCGTAGTTGATTCCAACAGGCTGAGTCGAGCATTTTGAGAAGCGTAGAGTCTCCTTCTTGAGCTCGTCCCAGTTAATCAGATATCCAAGACCCCATCTACTGACCAATGCCCAGAGAAGGCTCAATGTTTTCTCCCTGTGGCCGTTGACAACATCCTCGGCCTTGATTGTCTCAATAGCAGTACCGGCAAGGCCACGAGCCCCGGCCAATGCGCTCAATGCAACCTGAACATTGTGCATCTTTTGCGTTTTGCTGATGCAAGGGAATTTGAGGTGCTGGCTCAGGGTGCGAGCTGTCGTATGTGTATCCAAAAAGCTAGTAAGTGTTGCGCCATCAGGAAGTTCAAGAGTAATAGTGCGGTCTGATTGATCATCCAGGCTTAGGGAAGGATACAAGAGAAGCTCAACAAAGTGTGTGAGTAGGACGCCATCACGGAAATCGACAGCGAGATTATCGATGCGGTATGTGTACTCCTCTAATGGTTCCTGTGAGTGACGAACCGAGTATCCAAGATGTCCGAGAGGGCGGGAAATGTCTCCAACAGAGTGTACCATGAGCTTTGCAAACTCGCGCAGCACACTAATGGATGATTTTTGAGGGGAAGATGCTTGGAACAAGCAGGTCGGTAGGCTGCCAGTCGTTTTTGCTTGGTCGAGAAGATGGATGAGCATGAGACCACGTAGGACAGTCCGCTGCCAGAACCACTCAGCTGTGCCAGGCTGTGTTGCAAAATCTTCCGATGACTTGTGGGTGTTCAACAGCTCGGCAGAGTCCTCGTGGTCAACGAAAAATGTGGAACAGAAACGCTTCCATTCTTTGATACCAGTTGAAGAAGCTGCACCGAGTTTTGCCTGTGTATGGTTGGAAGCAGGAGCTATGACTCGTCCTACTACTACCTCGGCAGCGGCTTGCAGAACTGCAGGGTCGTAAGCGTTGCCAAAGAGATCGAAGAATTGGCGGCGGAGGCCAATATCGTCTCTGAGCTTCGGGGAGTGTGGAGCTTCCTTTGGCATGCTGAGTGCACCGCACGACAAAGAGGCTTTCAAACGCTGATGTAGAGTGACTACTGACGGTTCATGGTACAGCTTCAGCATCTTACTACGTATAGCAGCCACGCCACCGACGGTAGGTGATTCCTTCGCTTGTTGGAAGACCACATTGACGAGTTGTGTCAGAGCGACCTCTTGGTTCTGGAGCCAATTGTCCTCGTACAGTTCAGGTTGACCCAAGTCATCGCTCAACATAGGATAACGTGATGCGGCAAGAAATACAGAACGCTTGAAGTTTGGTAGACAGACCTCCCTCGTCGGTACAGTGCTCGAGGGTGGACCAAGATTCTTCGACATGACGGTGCTCGAAACAGGTCTAGTAGTCGAAGGCTTACTGACTTGTTTCGGGGCAGCGAGCGGCTTGTGTTTAAAGTCTCTGGAAAACGGGTCCAAACTTGCAGCTCGAGGCATGACTTCGTTGCGGACACTTGATCGTTCGTGAAGAGCCCTAGCCTGAACCTTTGGCTTCGGAGCATCTTTCAGCTCTGGTGCAGATCGCTTCTTGACGCTAATCGTCTTGGCTGAACCAAGTGTCGTCTGTCCCAAAGATGACTGTGACTTGCTGGTTGCCAGAGGTGCATCTTTAGTTGTTGATTTAATCAGAGGCTTTCCGCCCTTGCCGTCTCGAGACAGCAGAACACCCGGAAGCATGTTCTCCTTACCACCACCAGTACCCATCACGCTATGGGACATATTGGGCTGAGATGGAGCAAGAGGTCGGAGAGCACCGCGTTTTGAAACAGATGCCATCTTTTGGGCCTGTCTCATTGCACTGGCTCCCAAACGAACAGGCTGTGAATCTTCCTTCATCGGCGTGATATCCAGATTATTTGAAGGCAGGCCAATCGTCTCATCACGTAGAGTGTGGTCGTATGCTCCAGGATGAATTGAAAGTAATGTCGTGTCCTCCGGGATCCAGATGGTTCGCCTTCTGTCTTCGTTTGTAGGCCTGTTTGTGCTGATGGTGGGCTTGAAATTGGCGATATCGCTGGTGCTGCTTGTTGGAAGCGGAGCCGGCTTCTCATCCTTGGAGGTCTGGATGCGGATCCTCTGAGCTGGTCTGGCATGGATTGCGCTGCTTCTCATCATTCCAGCGGGTTCGTCGCGTCGGTACGACTCGCGCTGGCTGTTGCTGGCATCCTCGAAAATAGTGGTGGGAGCACGTCTAGGTTTCCTTGCCAGATTTTGAGTTCTACGAGGAGGAGCGTTTTTGAATTCCTGCTGGACCAGGTGTGCAATGTTTTGGGTGGTATTGTCGTTGAACTGGTCAAAGGCATGGTCGAAAATGCTTTTGTTTTTGTTTACTTCCAACGGGGACGCGACTTCACGTCCACCGTGGATCGGTGCTGGACAAGGTGTCCCAATGTCGTAGTTGAACATGTTGGAATAACTCAGTACTGCATTACAATGTTGGCTTTGAGATATCTGGGCGATTGGGATAGATGTCTGCTGCTGGAGGCGGGAGTGGTGGTTTGCTAGGAGGTGGCTGGTGCAGCGAAATCAAGGTTAGGATTCGCGTTGTGGCGGCAACGCAAACAGGTCTTGGCAGTGAGCTTGCCTCGACTCCTACCCTGATCCTTCATCATGCACATATTTTTCTAGCATTCAATTTCTTCTCTACAGGAGTGCATGAGAACACTTGAGATTCTGATGTCGTTATATCGAGATCCCCAAATGTTACCAGATGCACACTGATACCAGAATGGTACAGTAGTCATATCATTTCTTATTGTGTTCCAAAGCAATTGACAAATAACAAGGGCTAGAATAGCTTATCCATGACTCGACCTCTCCAACTGACCTGCATTATCCCATTAGCTCTTGGCAGGCCACGATAGTACTCCGTCAAAGCATCAAAGAACTCGCAGCCGGATACAAGATCAACCTCCTTGCTGCGGTGAAAGCGTGTACGTTTGACAATCTTCCACATCAACCCAATACCGCCAGCCAGAGCAATAATGCCATAGTTGAAAATGAAAGTAGTGACATCCCAATTGCCCTCTAGGAAAACAGCATATCCCTGAACCCACAGAAAAATGGATGCCCAAAAGAAAGCCCAGTAAGCTGCATAGGGCTGCCAGCGTGAAAGATTGGGTAGATATGTTGTTCGATCAATGTGTTGAGCTTTCAAAGCGGCATTGAAGCGGATCCATGTTGCAGACATAATGACCCAATTCAACATTGTCGCCGCAGTACAGAAATTGAGTATCCAGGATAAAACTTTGCTGCTACTAGAGCCGAGAGCGAGAAAAGCAAGACAAGATAGCAGCATAACGACCAAGACGGCCATGTAAGGGACGCCATTTTTGTTGAGTCTGCGTAGAAAAGCCGGTGCTTGACCATCGAGTGATAAGGCGTGAAGACTCCTCGAAGCATTGAATGTGTATGCATTGCCAGCAGAGACTATACATGTAATCAACGCTGCATTGACAATCGATGGCAGTACTGGTATCTTTAGTCTCTGCATACTGATCACGTATGGAGAAGAACCGGCATAAGTATCGGAGCCATTGGTCAGTGTGTTTTCATTGGAAGGCACCAGTATACCGACGCAGAGGGCTCCTCCAATGAAGAAAATGATCAAACGAGTGACGATTGTGTCGAATGCTCGAGGTACGGTACGCCGTGGATCCTTGGCTTCTCCGGCAATCATGGACAGATACTCGGGTCCGCCCATACAGAAGCCAGCGACATTGACTGCATTGATGAATGATTCTAGCCGGGTGGCGGGGCTATTTCCAGCCCAAGGCCCAGGCTCTTTCCAGAAGCGAAAGTCGAAACGACTGTAGATGTATGTTAGCAAGGAGATCGAACAGGTCTCGAGAGACTGACTCATGTAATGGGTTTCCGCCAAGCATGACGATAAACGTATAAATGATGAGTCCAGTGGCCAACAGAATCTTTCCAAGTGCCAGCCAGAACTCTGCTTCTCCAAAGAGATCGGCTCTATACACGTTGAGAGCCAGATAGAAAAGCAGAGAGACAGATATGAGTATGGCTGGAGACTGATCATAACCCCAGTAGGATACGAGAGTGTTGATGATAGTCGCCTCAAAGATCACGTACGAGGTTTGAGCGAAGAAGAGGTTCCAACCTGCCGTCACTCCAAGAGCTGGGTCAACCATGCGTCCAGCCAAGCGAATGTAAGACCCATCGAGTGGAAATAGGGTGACTATTTCTGTCTGGCATTGAGCGACAGAGAAGACAACGGTAGCCCAGAATACATTCGTGGACATCGAAAGCAAAGTCGTCTGACTTCTACTGATGCTTTATAGTGCGTGACTATCATTCAGCTGATATTCTGAGTTCCAAAACGATCTGACATCGGTGATGTTTAGTGGCTTGGGCTGAATCCAGCATGATAGCCGTATCTTGTCCTGGCAAAGCATACCATACAGACTTCCGGCTTGCGTGGTAGGCTATGCATTGATGCACAAGCAGAGATCGACTGTGTGCCTCGAGCAGATTAGGGTCCTCGGCAAAGTACAGAGCTCTTACTGGATGGATAACCTGTTGGACCTGGCTTTATGGGTCTTGATAGGCGAAGTTCCGTCCAGCCGTAGCTGAATTGATATTGCGGACAAACAACAGCACCGCTTGATCATCCGAGATGGTAGAACATGTGTCAGATGGAGGAATATCTAGTTCGTGATGCAGGAAGGTACAAGCGTGAGGGTGCGGGGTCGTGAGGACTGAAGGTTGAAGCGCAGGCGGGTAGTATCGGTACAGCCAGATAGAGGGAAGCGACAGTCGGGTCTTCCCAATGGAGCAACTATATTGACCAACCCCCACTGGTGCCTCTGCGCATGGAGATAAGCAGATCAGCATGTTGGACGACTATCAGTTGGCAAGCGGGGAATATTAAAGACATGACCTCTGGCTATGTATAGCCTCCATGATCATCAAAGAGTATTTTTGCAAGGTAAAGCAGCTTGGAAATTCAACCATGCCGCCGTCTCTTGTACGAATCGATGTCAGTGAACCACTTGACAACATCCTAGATGTTATCGGACGAGATGGTGGTGTTATAGTCACCAACTTCCTATCGCCGGAGCTTTTGGAAGAGTCAATGGATGCTAGTGAGTTCAGATAATGCTAACGCATAGCATTGTGCTGATGTTCACGAGTTGAGCCTTGCTTCTCTGGTCGAAAACTGTATGACTCCAAGGCCACACATGAAGAGCTCGGTGCCGACTTCTTTCCAGAAGGGTCCCAACGTGTCTATGTGAGCTTTTAGCAGAGATACCAAGTCAAAGTCTCAGATGCTCATAGCAGTTCCAGGGGTTGCTGGCAAAGATGCCAGATCAGTTGACCAAGATCATGCGACTTCCAGTCTGGCAGAAATCATGGCACACTTCCTCAACGACGAGTTTGCTTCATACACAGGAGAAACTCTTGTGCCCCAGAAGAGTGGGTACATGCTGGCGTCGACTGCAGCTTTACGCCTAGTACCAGGTGCTAAGCCTCAACCACTGCATCGAGTGAGAACAATATCAGGCACATGATATCACCTGCTAACTCAAAGTCATAGGACCAGATTGCATATCAAATCAGGCCTGACCCTAACAACCCTCTTTTCACACCGATGATTGGATGTTTGATCGCAGGGTCGAAGTGTACCTACAAGAACGGTGTAAGTATGTTAGCCCAACATGAGTTGATGATCCTGACGCTTTTCCAGGCCACAGCTGTCATCCCTGGAAGTCATCTTTGGGGAACGGATCGGGCTCCCAAGACAGATGAGGTGACATATGCCGAAATGGAGCCAGGTTCGGCTCTGTTCACGCTTGGCTGTGAGTACATTCGAGCGCTGGAGTTAAGGAACAGCTTTACTGAACATCTCTTGTGCAGCAACATACCATGGCGCTGGAGAGAACAAATGCGGCAAGGACGATCCCGATGCTTTGCGAACCCTGTTCGCAGTCTTTGGGTAAGACTGTACCTTCCACACCACAAGGACTTCCAGCTGACCCGAGACATGTAGTCAGAGAGACTACTATCGTCAAGACCAGGATGAAGTCATCTCGACTCCTGTCGAGGTCGCTCGCAGATTGCCAGAAGACATTCTCAGACTGGCAGGGTACTATAAATCTGTTGGAGGCGTTGGCTATGTCGAAGATCATCAGAATCCTGTCGAGTTTCTGCAAAGCAATGAGGTTGATATCGGGAAGTACGGGACAGACGCTACCCAAGTGGCCATTTAGCTAGCAGGTAGCTTCGGAGTACAGCGAATATAGCAATTGAAGTTTCGCGACAATTCGAATGGAGAAAGCTGAGTTCAGATCGTGGAGTCTTGCCGTTGTCAACTCGTTCTCAACAGCATGCGTTTATGGAAGCAGGCACGCTAGAGCCGAGTGCAACGAGCTACTAGTGTCTTTCTCTAACAAGCAACTCTCAGGAGAAAAAGCACAAGCAAATTGATATCTGATACTTGATGGCTGAAGAACTCTGTCAAGTTCCGAATATCGTAGCTCATAAGAAGGTCTATGAAAAATGTGCAAGCAATAAAATCTAATAACTGCTTCTTGAAGCCAAACACCTGAACGATGCACAATAGAAAAGCAATACAACGCCCTTGAACCCCTGCCACCAATCCATAGTAAAGCAGAAACAAAACAATGACAGATACGAAAACATCCTCAAAGAGGCATCATGCCAATTCCGCTAGAAGTGCCACCGCCTCCTCCCTTCTTGGAAGGACCAGCACCGTTATTGTATGAGAACTTAGAGGCGATACTACTCTGTCTCTTCGCGGCTGGCGCACGTTTCTTGACCGCTCCTCCAGCAGCGGATTTGCCTTTCCCAAAGCTTGACCGACGGGCAGCTCCTTTCTTGCCATTCCATCTAGCGCCACCAGACTCGGCACGGACACGCTTGTTGGGTGGTGGTACAGCTGCTCGAGGAGCAGCCTGCGACTGTGAGAATCTAGCATTGAAAGCTTCGACCTCACGGCTCGGCTTGAAGTATGAGGACTGTTTTTCGGGCTGTCTTCCTTGACTTGCGGCTTCAGGCTCAGAACTAAGCCCTTCATCGTACGCGAACTCGTCTTCATCGTCGTCCTGATCGTCGTCACTATCGATCAAGATTACTGTGGCATGGTTAGGATCGTATGGCTTGTCTTCTGAACCTTGCATCTCGTCGAGTTGCTTTTTGTAATGTGCGATTAGTGGAAGTAGACTTGCACCGTGGCAGTCGACTCTGGCATTGTCGATCCCTCGGATACCTTTCATTGCAGCCATGTTCCTGGGGAATTTGATGGCCATCTCGCGCAGCATGGTATCAGAAAATGGTTGTTGACGCAGCTTCTTCTTCTTCATGAGGTCCAGCAACTGTTCTTTGGCTTGCTGAACAAACGCCGCGATCACATCTTGGTGAACTTCATCCAAGTTGTAAAGAGCTTCGTCCCTGGTTATTGGTGCACCGAGCTCTCTCTGATTACGAGAGCGGGAGTTCATGTCTGTTCGAACAGGCTCGAAAGCATCATCCTCGTCGTCGGAGTCTCCGTAGTCCTCGTCCTCATCGGCATCGTCAACGATGAATGTGTCCTCCTCATAGCCATTGTATGTAAGACCACCACGTTTACGACTTGGCCCTGCTTGAACAGGGGATGATATGTTGGTCGAAGGATACTGTTGGCCTTTCTTGGCCGCTTTGGAAGCCTTGACACCAGTACCCGTTGCGACCTTCTGTTTGCGTTTGGTAGCCTTTGAACCTGCTGCCGACACTGGCACATGGAGCATCAGCTTCTGCTTGCCACGGCCATGCCCGAACATGTGCCTTTTCGGTCCAAGTGTGAGATATTGATTGGCGAATTTAGATTTGTTGAAGACAGAGAATTCGCGAATAACGTCCTCAGCCAACAGAAGACCGAAAAGACGATCCACGTTCTCTCGATCAAGATCTTTGCCTGCACCAAAGTTCTCAGCTTCCTTGTCTTCGGCGGTAATACCACGACCAGTGCCTCGGAACAGATCAAGACACTGATGAAGAGTGACATTGCGAACAGAGGCGACCTCTTTGACAAGCTCGACTGCAGCAAGGCCGAGCTCAGTATAGTCAACTTCAACCAGCTCTTCTGTTTTGTTGCAGTTGTCGCATTTGTTGTTGCAATCTTCTTTTGAAAAGCTCTCGGCAAAGTAAGCAAGGACTTGGACGCGACGACAATCCGTATTGTTCAAACAAAATTGAGCAACCCTTCGGAGCATATCATGTTGACGGTCTTTTTGTTCCTTGCTGCCGTCCTTGTTTTCGTCAATCATCTTTCGCAAGGTGAACAAGTCATGAGTTCCATAGAACAAGTAACAATCTGAAGCTGCACCGTCACGTCCAGCACGGCCAGTTTCCTGGTAGTAGCCCTCAAGACTCTTCGGGATTGTGTGGTGAATAACGAAGCGGACGTCTGGCTTGTCAATACCCATACCGAATGCGATGGTTGCAACAATGACTTTGATATCGCCCTTTTGCCATTTTCTTTGAACGTCGCTCTTTGCTTCGGGCTCCATACCAGCATGATAATGGTGGGCCTTGATGCGGCGTCCTTGAAGCTCTCCAGCAACGTCTTCGCATTGCTTCCTCGAGAGACAGTAGATGATACCACACTTGTTCTTGTGTTTATCCTCAATGATCTCCTGGATTGCGTCAAGGAGCACTGACTTCTTGGGCTTGGTGTCAACATGGTAACTGAGGTTTGGACGATTGAAACTTTGTGAAAAGACATCGCAACCACTGATACCGAGATTGCCAATGGTATCTACTTTGACGTTTTCGGTCGCAGTAGCGGTAAGGGCCATGATGGGCACACCAGGGTATTCAGTCAAGACCATACCAAGTTCTTTGTAGTCAGGGCGGAAATCATGTCCCCATTGACTGACGCAGTGGGCTTCGTCGATGACAATTCTCGCAAGCTTTCCCCTTCGATGCAGATCCTTGAACGCTGTCTTCATCATACCGCTCTTGTTCAACATTTCAGGCGTGACGTAGAGCATTTGTACAAAGTCCTGTACATCGGATCTCGTAAAGGTGCTTGTGATCTCTCTACGCTCTTCCATGGAGGTGCTGCCAGTGAGAGAAAATGCCTGGATATTGCGGGCTCTCAAATGCGAGACTTGATCTTCCATGAGACTCAGCAGTGGAGATACGACAAGAGTGACGCCCGATGTCTTTCCTGATTTGACAATTGCTGGGAGTTGATAGCAAAGAGATTTACCACCTCCAGTGGGCATGAGTACGAAGACATGTCTGCCAGCCAGTGTAGCATTGATGGCATTAGCCTGATTTAATCGGAATCCTGGCAGTTTAAAGACCTTTACAAGTCCATTCTTGACTTCTTTGGTCCATGGATAATCACCCAATTCTTCGTCAAGAGTCTTCGGTCTCTTGACAGGAGTGTTCTTTTTTAGTCGTGGCTTGGAAGCATGCGAGACTTGACCGACAGCGGACCGGTCGTTGGACTGACGAGATAAACCATGGAAGGTGGAATGATCCTCAAACTCGGTCGCAAGTTCCATAAGATCTTCGTCGTCGCCAAATTCGTCATCATAGTTGTCTTCGTCGATAGTCTGCGCTGGAGGTGTGCCCATAATGTTGCTGAAGAGGCTTTCATCCTCTTCCTCGAACTCGTCGAATTCGTCGGGTACTCCATAGTTCTCTTTGTCACTGTGCCTATGAGACTGGACGAAATCTCTAGTCGAGGTTGTCGGTTTCGTTGAGACTTCGCGACTGACGCTAGTTGTGTTATTTCGCTTTGAAGGGGAGAGTGGAGCATTGTAAGTGTCAGAGAGGTGCACTTTTCTTTCTGGGAAGTGACGAGGCGGACTAATCTTCATCACGCTGGGGTCCTCCACATCTGGCTCATGTTTGATCTTTCTCCTGGGTGGAGTGTCCTCGACACCGGGAAAGATTTCGATACTCCTGCCATTGGGGAGCTGAGTCTGCTTGATCCTTTCGGAACCGGGGCTTCTTAGGACCTCGGTTTTCGCCCTGGGCATAGCCTGAGTCGACTTGACAGTGACAGTAGCGGGTCTCTTGAAGGTGGACATGAGACCAGCAGACTCGAGATTCTGAAGGAGTGGTAAGATATCGGTATGCGTATCGCGAATGCGTTGCTTGAGTTGTTTCATCTCTTGCTGTTCTCTGGTGGGCTTCTGTCGAGCAAGTAGAGCCTTTCTCATAAGATCCGAGATGTTTTTCATCTCAAAGTCCAGTACATCAAGTCTGTCTTTGAAGTCCTTCAAGCTCTTCAAAGCTTCCTCGACCTCGCCTGCCTGCTCATAGGCCTCGGAGATATGAGTCGGTACCTCGTCGATAGCGAGAGACTCCATAGCCGCCATGTAATCGTCCGTGGCTTGTGCGTGTCGATCACCAGCCTCGGCCAGCTTCGACTCGAAGTTTTCTTGAGTCCAGGACAAGAATTTATTGATGAGAGCATCTTCGCTCGATGACAGCGGTGCAAGACCAGGTGACTGCGAGCCGACAGCAGGTGACTGGGCAACTCGACTGAGCGCGGGAGTCTGTAGTGGTTTCCTCGGCGATACCGATGGTTGCTTCAACTTCACGGGAGATGGCAGACGTGGCTCAGATACACACTCATGGACATCCTCCATATCTTCATCTTCACTATCCAGTACTTGGCGTTTGACTCGTCTCTCTTGTGGTGGAGGGCCCATAGTAGAACTCGAAGACGGTACAGGCGGTTGTACCGGGCGCTTAGCTGGTGATTGTGCGACGGTGGAATATGGAGGAGGTGGGCCAATGGGTTCATCGTCTACCAAATCATCGATAGACATGAAGCTGTCGTCGTCGTCGTCATCTGGTTGTTGGATGGTCTCCAGACGAGGTGCCTTTGAGGACGATCGATTGTATGTGTCGGCTCTGTGTTCATCGCTCTTTCTCTTTTGACCTTTCAAATTTGAAAACAGCCGAGCCGGGGTTGGCAAAACATCTTCGGTAAGGTCGAGAGTATCAACCTTCGAGGGCAATGCAGGCGTGGTTCGAGACATGTTGGCGGAAGGTACAGCGGTTCGCGGAGCGGGTGATTGAGCATACGAATCAAGACGATGGGAAAGGTTGGAGATGGCTGGTCTGATTGACGATTGGGACGACCTCTCGGGGAGAGAGATATGGGCAGGCTTGGTAGGAGAAGATGAGGCGGCGGCTCTCAACCTAGCCATGTTCGCACTGGGCTCGCCACGCAGAGGTCTGTCTTGCTCTGTTGCAGTGGATCTAGCGGTCGGACGCGTTGCTTGAGTCGATGGACGTGTCGGTAGTGGATTGTCATTCCTGGTTACGGTCTGTGAAAGCTGCGTTTGCGAAGAAGGTCCAAAGGATAGAGGTACTGGTGGTAGCGACGGCGAGTGTTTGGGGATACACGGTTTTTCCTGTAGCAACCATCCAAGCTGCTCGCGGAGGTTGTTCTTAGTCATTGAGCATCACGAATAGTTGATGTCGCTTGTCTTGCTCGCTCGACATGGATTGTTTCAACTCGAGTGGCGCCTGTTCCTACTCGACCAATTCGTTCTGGAACCTCGAATCTCGAATCGCGACGGACGCGACTGCCCGCGTTTGCCCGCGACCTCACGTGCCTTGCGCTAACTCGATAAGGCCGATCTCTTGGCACTGCCTTCTTCGTCAACCGACCAACCCTGTTCGTCTTTTCTGTTTAGTGTTTACAACAACTTATCGTGGATTGAAACAATTGACAAACATTGATCAACGTACGTGTGGCAATCTACTTGACGAGTGGCGCTTTGTTGGTTTTGTCACCTACAGCTTGTGTCCGTGGTCATGTTGTTGCCTAAAATTGTACCGTTCCTGAAACTCGCTTGCGTGTTTAGGAAGGAGCAAGACCGACTTCAGCCACTCATCTCAGCGTTCATAGCACCTTTTGATACGACATGTTGTGATTGGCACAGGAAAAAATTCATTACGAAGAACCGCTCGGTCAAAAGTCAACATCAACCTTCCGTCGAACATTGACTCATCGACCATTGTCGTGCATAACCTTTCATCGTTCCAACACGTCAGTGTTATTCACCCATCATACATCATCAAAACCATGGAGAAAGGAGCAACAGCAGCCCCTGAGGATGTGCTGCCTTCTCCCTCGCAAATCGCTCAATCATTGAACAACCTACACAAGCAACTTCCTCCTCGCGGTCTTGGTTTAGAGGCCGCCAAACAGCATTTGAATGAAGATGTGGCTCCTGCTCTCAATGGGAACAGCCAATCATCCCGCTACTATGGCTTTGTGACTGGAGGCGCAACTCCTGCTGCCGTCTTCGCCGACAATATGGTCACCGAGTACGATCAGAACGTTCAAGTACATCTACCCGAGGAGACCATTGCCACAGACGTCGAAGCCGCTGCCTTGGATATGGTGTGTGAGCTGGTTCGTCTAGACCCGACAGTATGGAAGCACAGGACCTTCACCACAGGCGCTACGGCATCCAATATACTCGGCCTTGCTTGTGCTCGTGAGCACATCATCAAGACTGCCGCAGCTCGACGCGGTGTCACGGCAGATGTTTCATCCCAAGGTCTCTTCGCTGCCATGCGAGCTGCTGGTATTGACGAAGTTCGGATTTTGACCACCACGCCTCATAGCTCACTCAAGAAAGCGGCGTCTATTCTTGGTCTCGGACATGATAGTGTGAAAACTATGTGCGAAGATGAGGTGAATAACCCTTACACATTCGATATGGCACAGCTCGAAGAGGCACTACAGACGGCAGGCAGAAACATAGCTACGATCATCTCAGTATCTTGCTCTGAAGTCAACAGCGGCCTCTTTGCTACTGACGAGAACCTTATGCGTCGCCTCCGTACCCTGGCTACTCGACACGGTGCCTGGCTACACGTGGATGCAGCATTTGGTCTACTTGCTAGGATCCTCCCATCCACACCAGAGTACGAGTATCTGAAGGAAGGTGCAGGCGGGCTTTATCTCTCAGACTCAATAGCTGCCGACGCCCACAAGCTACTCAATGTCCCCTACGATTGCGGCATCTTCTTCTCGAAACGCCTGGATGTTGCTACAGCTGTGTTCCAGAACCCAGGCGCACCATACTTGAATGCCTCTAATGGCACCGTGCCTTCACCACTAAACATCGGCGTCGAGAATTCGAGACGATTCAGAGCCTTGCCCGTGTACGCAAACCTGGTTGCTTACGGGCGAGATGGATCCGTCGAAATGCTCGAACGCCAGATTGAACTCGCTCGTCGAATCGCCGCCTACATTGATGCAAGTGACGCCTACAGACTTCTTCCCTCTAAGTGCCACGAAGATGGCTTCAACGAGCAGAATATATTTATCATTGTCTTGTTCAAAGCAATCAATGCAGACCTGAACAAGATGCTGGTGAAGAAGATCAACGCCACAAGAAAAATCTACGTGTCAGGAACCACTTGGCAGGGTGAATCAGCATGCAGGTTCGCCATTTCGAACTGGAGATCTAGCGTTCAGCAAGACTTTGAAGTCATCAAGGAGGTATTGGACGATGTTGCTGCTAGCTCTGTCAATGGAGTTGCCTGATTGGTAGTCATGAGGGCGGTTTGATTTGCAGGAAGAAGGGTGGTGTCGGCTCTCCTTGGGTACACTATGCGAGTCAAGGTGGAAAAGTTCGTTTTTGGTTCCTCTCTGTTCTGTTGTGTATTTGACCCTCATTTGTAGCGAACATGGCCACAGTCGTTGATGTCAGCAAATACAATCTTTCATCTCTCCACCTCGTCCTGTGTCCTCCTTGCATGGTATCATCCTTTTCGCCATCTCATCTCTGCATCCTTCTCCGGTAGTATCTTTCCTGTTGCCAACGCAATCTAAGCTCTCCACCACCAACCCTCTCTGTTACCACGTCTCTTTTTCTCGCGCTTCTTGCCACCATCACAATAAGCATGATTGACTTGGTAACCACCTCCAGCTTGTCCAGCATCTCCAACTTTTACCTCCCCACTGTTTCCTCTGGTTGCCCCACCGCGCGTACGACCGCTTCTTCCTCTGAGAGTTTCTGAATTGTGAGACTGGGAGCAAGAGTGGTTGTAAGAACAGGTTTGGTGCAGACAAGGCTTGTCGATAAAGTAATACCAGCGTCTTGTCGAAGTTGTGGATTTGGAGTTGAGGAGCGAGATCTGTGGTGAGGGGACGAGGGATGTTAGTGTTGGATTCCACGTAAAAGGGATTGTGAGAGATGGGAAAAAAGAAAACCGAGAGCAGGCAAACTCAAGAAGAGAACTAGAACGAGGAAAGAGTAAGGAGAGAGTAGAATAAGAAAGAAAAAGAAAAGACACGCAGCAAGATGGTGAAGAAGAAAGTTTGGCCTGTTGACCATGGGCAAAGAGTGTGGTGTCTCGGCAAGACTGGTAACAGGTATATATATAAAAATTATACTTGTTCATTATAGCATCTCTGGCTTCTCATTCTCCCATGGAAACGTATGAGTCCCGGAAGTTGAGCAGAGGTATGGAAGTGCTGTGTGTATATCTAGGACCTGTTTTTTCGTCAAGATGTTATATATCAAGGACAAAAGCCCCTGTATTGTATCCCTCCCTCCTGCCTTCATTATACATCATAGTCTCGCAAAGACCAATATACTTGAGCCAAAGCAAGCAACAAGAAGAGAAAAAAAAAAGACAAAACAAAAAAGAAGAAAACAAAGGGCTATGCAACAAAGATAACATTCATCTCTCAGAACGCAGAAAACGCAAATGCAAAAAGAATCACTCATAAGAACCACGCTTGTTATTCACCTGAGCAGCCATAATCATCATCCAGATCAAGAAGACCAGCCCAATGATCCAGAAAGCAAATGCAGCATCCCATTGCGAGCAGATGGAGTTTTGCTCTAGCCAGGCCAGAGTGTCGATGGAAACGCCGCGGATGTTGTTGTTGTTGACGTAGCGGTTGCAGTAGGTGGATACATTGCCCTGTATCTTGTGTCAGCAGAGGAAAAAGACAAGGAGAAAAGCCGAGGACGCACATTTCCGAACAACTGGATAGCCGTCTCGATCAGACCGGCCAGGAAGAGAGCAATCAAGATAAAACTCCCCAGCAACACCCACGCCGGCTGGAGTTTTTTCTGCGCCAACAGAATAATCATGAGAATGACAAAGAAGATGGTCAGAGAGCCCACAGTGACGGCATAGGGAAACAGCCATGGCGTGCCCAGCCCCATTCTGTTTTGTATACTCATGAAATCGCCAAAGACGCCGGTGAGTAGACCGCCGGTGGCTAGCATGACGATTGTCCACCAATTGAGCAGATTTTCGGGCCAGGGGTAGCGGCGGATCACTGTGACGCGCTCGCGCGAGACTGTGGTTTCTGTGCGTGCCATTGTTTTCGTGTTCTGTGTCGGGGTTGATCAAAGGTTGTTGAGAAGAAGGGACGATCCTTGGTGAGATAAAAGGGTGAAGATAGTTGTGAGGGTCGAGTGAGAGGTTGATGTAGGGTCGAGTGAGAGGTTGATGTGAGATCCGATGATTTGAGTGAAAAGAAGTGAGAATTAGGATTCCAGAAATGTTCTTTTAGTCCTTCACAGTCGAGTTTGCGAAAAAAAAAAAGTGAAGCTCGTTCACTTTCAAATGATTCGTGTGTTATCTCCAGGGCGTGAGACTCTTGGCCGTGTTTATACCGTGATGATCAACGAGAAGAATACGATCTTCGTCGCTCCGAGAGAGTGTTATCGAGGTTCGTTTCACACAAAAGCCGCGACAATCACAACGGCTATCCCAAATCCCCGTTGACTAAGTCAGAAGCCGTTGTCGCAAGTCAAAAAGTTCAGGCGTGTTTTGTGATATCCTTGGCAAAGAGATCCAAGTGGCTGGTTGGCGGGGTTGCAGGTCAAACAACACAAGAGCTCGAGTCTCAATTCAAATGCGATTCCAGATATATGGGTGAGCGATTAGAGAAGAGCCTCAACAGTGGAGCAATATGCAGAGGGGAAGACAGAGGTGAAGAAGATGCAGGTACAACAGGGGAGAGTCAAGAGATGCAGTGCGATGATGGGAAAACCTGCTTGCTGGACACGGGAGAGGCTGGGAGATGGCAGGGCGTGATGGGCGAAAGCCCAACAGCACACAATATGTATCCACGTCAAGACTCGCTCACATAGCGATCAATATTTTAGATCAGAAGAAAATGCCTTCGATTGTTTCGTGTTGTTTTTGCTCTGATCGACTGATTTTGCTCTCTTCTTTTTCCTGTACACACAAACCCAGATCTCTCTCCTCCTCATAATCCTACAGGAGCCACGATCCCATATGGCTGTTGAAAAAAGAAACCCATGTCGCTCGCCTTCGTTGTAGCATAGCCGCCTTGTTTTGAAAAAAATCGCCATGACTCCTGCAAGGGAATGAGAGTAAAAGAGACACAAATTTTTTGAGTCGTGCGCAACCTTCGTAGATCGAGTAGCCAGTGCAAGATAGACGCGATGCTCAAGGAACAAGAGCCCAGAGGAAAGAAGCGTTGCGACCGTCCGAGGAAAGGTTGACTCCAAAGAAAAAAAAAGCCTTCTATGCCTCAGTTGTGCCTGCTTGCGAAACACCAAAATATATCAACGCCTTCTCTTGCAGAAATCGAGAGCTGCGAATATACCGAACAAATCCACCAGAGTGCGAGAACCAGAACGATGAACGGTCGAGATGCTAGAGGGTCGAAAATGGAGTTGGTCGAGTTCATTTGGCTTCCTCGGCGCGAATGAAGTATGCCTTGGCGACCTCGTAGGCAGACCTGTTCAAGACAAGTTAGTAGGTGTCAAAGTGCAGCATGTCGGATGCGGGAACATACCAGCAGATGGCAGTGCTAGGTGCAGCAGTGACAACTCTAGCCTTCATACCCCTGAAGAATCCCTTTGCGCCATCTCTTCTGGCAATAATACCAGCAGCGTCGAACAAGCCCTTGGCGCTTCTAATCTCGGCATCAGTGGAGCTACCTCTGGTTTGCAACAATGTCTTGATAACGTCGAGAGGGGTAGTGGCAGCAGCGGCGATACCACCGGCAAGACCTCCGGCAGTACAGTGGGTCAAGGGGTCGTAGCCGTCGCGGCGGTGCATGAGTTTTGTGATGGACTCGTAGGCGGTGAATTGGAGAGCGGTAAAGGGAACGGTCATGGCGAGAGTGGTGGGGTACGAGACGTAGAAGGCGCGGAGGCCCTCGTTGCGGAAGACGGAGCGTGCGCACTGAGTGATGGATGTGTAGACACTTCCGTGTACTTGCATGCGCTGCTTGATGACTGCGGGTGGTGTTAGTCGAATGTCAGAGAATCAGATATGATGGTCGCATACCGTCAAAGGGGTTCATAAAGGCGTCGCTGGCAATTGTTGCGCAGGCACCGCTGGTTGCTGTGTATTCCGTTAGCACTCAACCAAGCAGAGTAGCAGAAATGTTCAAAACTCACCTGCTGCGAGAGGGTGGTGGCCTGCTGCATTTCCACCCATCTGCTGCTTGACAACCTCGTATGTGGCGAAATAAACGGCGTGCGCAGGTCCGGCGCCGACAACCACACTGGACAAGCCCCTCCATAACGACAGATAACCCTCAGCTCGTGAAATGGTAGCAATCGCGTTTCCAAGACCGGTGTAGATGGCGGCAGGCGTCGGACTCATGACTTGCATTCGTGTCTGGAAATCTCGAGGTCAGCATGTCTCTTCTAGTCAAACACCGTCCGCGCCCTCAACGTACCTTCAACAAGTCAATGGGATACATGACAGAGTGTTCGGCGACACCGGCGAAGGCACCGGCTGCCATGTTGGCCGCCAGACTGAAGTTTGGCGGTAGACCCTCGTAGCTGTAATGGTATCCTCGTCAACTGGACCGTTCTTGTCGCGAAGCGTTTCGCATAGGCTCACTCGTATTCGTTGTCCTCCTCCTGGAGGACCATTTTCTCTTGCACGGACATGTGTCCGACCGTAGGGGCGAAAGTCTGTGAATCCAGGTTGGATGCGGTGTCGAGATGTGGGAGATGTGTGTGTATGGCCGTAAAGAGGGCTTGTCTTGAGAAGTGTATGCGGCAAAACCGGTGGCCTCTGGGAAGCTTTGCGAAAAGGTTACCAGTGGTGACGCGCCGATATTTGTAAAAGGTGTCGAAGAGAATCCGGGTTCGTTCAATTCGGGGACAATGCTTCTCTTTACTGAGCGGCGAGACGTGTATCGCAGAGTTGCAGGACGAGAGAACAAAGGGACCTTGTCGTCTTTCTTTCTACGGCCTGGCCGGGAAAAAGATGGGAGCGAGCAATCCAGCATGCATGCTCGATACATGGCATTTGCCGTATGACGACCGGTGCTCTTCAGCGACAATTGAAGCCTCGGGAGCCCGTGGCCCGGGAAACCTTCTTTGGCACTTCTAGAGAACTATGCGACCATCTCCGCGCTAGCTGCCCTGCGGTTTGTGTTTTGTCCACCATACCGAGCCATGTCCGACTGTCTTTTTACTCCTAACAACCACCTATCATCACTGTTCTCTATTATCCATGATAGCACCTCCATCTTCTTATTCTGGGGAGCACATGTAAACGCTACCAAACACAGCAAGCAGCGGAAGATCAATGCATGCCGCGCCAGTATAGATTAGCCGAATCAGATATTATCAATCAGATAACTTAAAACTTGGCGGGCGGGACAAGCGAAGAGCTCTCCGAAGTCGCTTGTAAACTGTTTGTGGAAATGCTATCCTTCCAGGAGACTAGATTTGAACACCTCTGAATATACAACTGTCATCTTCTCGAGAGGGGTGAATCATGTGGGTATTGTAGTATAGAGGATCTAGCAGTCGCAGCGCCCACACCAACGTGGGAAAGCGACCACGTCTCTGATACTGCCCACACCAGCCAGATAGCACAACAATCTATCAAAGCCCAGTCCAAATCCGCCATGAGGAACACTGCCATAGCGTCTAAGATCCAGATACCAGTCGAGCGAGCCTGCATGTTTGCCTTCATAGAGCTTATGCTCCGGAATCTCGCTTTCTCCAGCAGCTTGTTGTTCTGGTGTCAGCTCACGCAGCATACCACGCTGCTGCATGGCTTTCTGGATGGCAGAGAGATCGTGCTCGCGCATTGAGCCGCCTATCAATTCGCAGAGATCGGGGACTAAGAGGTCGAAGCAGGCGACTGTGCGGTCGCTGCCTGGTGTCTTGGACATGTAGAAGGGCTTTTGCTCAATAGGGTAGTCGGTGATGAACACGGGTTGACCTTTACCAAAGTGCTCTGCTAGGAAGCGTTCATGTTCGGCTTGCAGACCCTCCTCCCATGAAGGGGTGAATTGAAAGACTGTGCCTTGCTTGACAGCCTCCTCAAGTGTTTCGATGGCTTTTGCATATTTGATTCTGGGCCAGTTGGATTGAGCCATACCTTGCCAGCGGCGAGAGAGCTCTTCCGCAGTCACTGCGCCTTCTTCTGCTGCCTCTTCCGAGGTCTGGCTTGCCTTGGCTTGGAGGATCTGCTGTACTGTATGAGAACCTTGCAAGTCATTCGCCATGGTCGACAGCATGTTTTCGATCAGATCCATGACTTGATTCGCATCGTCGACGAAACACATTTCTCCTTCAAGCATGTAGAACTCGCTAAGATGACGAGGTGTATCACTCTTTTCAGCTCTAAAGGTTGGCGATAGAGTCCACACATTGCCAACAGATTGTGATAGGGCTTCAAGATGCAGTTGAGATGATACCGTGAGGTACTTTGGTGTGCGGAAAAAGTGCTCGACTTCGCCATCATCCGATTTTTGCATGCTGTGCTTGGAAGCATTGGAGGATACCGTGAAGACTTCGCCTGCACCTTCGCAGTCCGAGGAAGTCAGAATCGGGGGATGTGTCTGTACGAAGCCCTCTTTGTTGAAAAAGTTTGTGATGCTGCCAATGACCTGTGACCGGAGGTGAAGAACGAGTGCATTGAACGGAAGTCGGGATCGTAGATGTGGCAAGGTCCTCAAAAACTCCGGACTCTGGTATTTCTTCTGGATGGGATTTGTCTGCGACATTTCTGAGCTCACAACCTTGGAGAAGGGATTCCGGGGACACATACGGTAGGATCATTGTAGCCAAGTTTTACAGCTTCTGACACTTGCAGCTCATGTGTCTGGGCTTTGCCCGGAGGGCACTTCTGCCATTTACCACGAAGTTTGATCGCGTCGCCAGTGGATAGACTAAAACCTCAAGATTTAGTATGCGCCATAATAATTCGAGGTCTCAACATACGACAAAGCTTGATCTGGCGTCAAGACAGCCTGTACAGGTTGCAAAGACGAGCCATCACCAACCGCTGCAAAGGCTATACGCTTTTGTTTTCTGATTGTCCGTACGTAACCATCGACTTCAATCTCTGGTGAAGACTCCTCGGTGCTTTCGGCAGAAGACTTGAGTAACGATGCGATATTGGCCGGTTTTTGAACTGTTGACGACCAGCGAACAGAGGTGTTTGCTCGAAGGCTACGTTGACTCAGATCACGCCATGTCTTCATTCCGAGGTCTTGTTGTCACAAAATTTGAGTGGAAAAGGTTCGGATCGAGTTTGGGTCAATGTCGAGAGATTTCAAGTCTGTCTTTGACCAGAAGCAAGACCATGGTCTGTGCTCAGCAATACCATTAGGAGTCATCACTATTGCCAAACATATTTTCTCGAACATTGCATTGAGTATATGTGTATATTAGACGGTGCTACATGTGTCGCTATGTGGCTTAGGAGAGGTTTCATGTGGCCGCGCTGCATGGATTTTAGATCTGCCAGCACGATACGACAGTCCTGCATAATCATGGTTGTAAGCATGTATCAAACTACTATCAAATCGCCAGCAAGAAACGTGAACGTCTCATCAGGATTCGAAACATTAGATAGCCACATGTATCGTGGCGCCCAACTCAGACATTCCTTGCAGCAAGGCTGGAGCCTGGATTGTGTCTTCTGGCAAGGAGTATTAAACCAGCCTTTCGTGCAACCATCAATGATTCAAGGGTTCAGGCAGAGAACTCGACAAGACGCCAATCCGCCCATCGAAATAACACACATTGCTGCAATGCAGCGTCCACTCCTTCTGCTGCTCGCTTGCAGCCTGGTCGCTGCACTTCCTCTACACCTCCCTGTCTTCGTTGACCAAAAGCCTTTGCTGCTGTCAAACACCACCACGCAGCGACACCATCCATACAACGTCTCGATCGGATATCAAGATCAGCAGAGTTATTGTTCACTGCTAGCGATGACGACGAGATGGTCCATATCTGGTTGCCCCTTGAAAAACGTATATATACGCGTATGTTTCGTCTTGCAATGCACTCGAATCGTGATCGGTCCTGACTTGGGAATCTTGTAGGTGATTATCCGGCGCTTCCATTGCATCCAGCCTCAGCGCGGATAATCAATGTACTGGGCACCTCGACCAAAATCTCAGCCAGGCATAAGCAACAGCAAGTTACATGTATTATCAAAGCTGGAGCGAACAGGTCACAGCTTCGAACGCTGACGGAGCTAGATGTGGTCTTCCAGGAAGGAGATAGAGGATTAAGGTTGGACGAAGCGGATTCCCCTTTATGTCTAAAAGGAAGAGAGTCGAAAGTTACGAATGCTTCTGAGCCAGCTTGGGTATAAGCGCGTTTTACGAACGCCATTGCCCCCTGAGTGCGCATCGACAATCAGATTGTCGTGTATATCGTTGAGTCGTGAAGGTCGTAATGCGATCATGCAGCGTGGTCTCTTGCAGTCATGTTGACCATTTCGTATGCGCCAGCTCCATCCCGCCCAGCACCTCTTCCCTCTCTTGCAGATCCATCGCCTTCCTCGACAGCGGCTGGATCGGTGGTAGCGGTAGATTGTTTTGGTTTTCCGCCAAAGGATATAGGTTTCAGTTCTCTCCACTGACAGGCCCAGACGCCGAGGAAGATCATGAGAGCGGTACTGCAGATCTGTAGACCCCACCAGAAGATTTGAGTGGGCAACTCTTTGGTGTAGAAGGTGGTGACGACGAGGTTGATGACGTGAATGGTTACGGCGAAGTCAGGGACGAGTTTGGAGCGGGCGATGAAGAGCAGCAGGAAGATGACACTGTCGGCGCAAGTCGTTAGCAAGGGCAGGAGTGTGCAGTCGAGGACAAGATGCGACATACCAGATCATGCTGTCCATCATCCAGCAGAGACCGAGCATCCATCCAGTAGTGACATCGCTTCGGACGGTTCGCCAGCTGAGGAGGAGATCAGCAGTGACTTCTCTGCCTGCGACCAGGGTGGTGAATAGGATCAAGGCAGCCGCGACGGCGTAGTACAGGAGCTGGAGAATTACAATTTGGGCGAGGATTCTTTTCGGGGCGAGATCAGCGAGAGCACCGGGACGCGCAGGACGCCTTCGACGAGGCATTTTCGGATGAAAAGGGTATTGTTGATGTTTGGGATAACAAAAGGTGTCTGGGAGATGATCCCTCGCTGACGTCGATCGGCACCGGCTCGCCGACGCTTGTCCAAAGCTTCCTTCCATCGCCGCTTTAATTGTGCATTACTTCATTCGCATACCACATATCGTCACGATGGGTTGGTTCGGTTCAGACAAGCCCAATGCTCCCGAAGCACCAAAGGCCTCAGGCGATGGAGGCTTCATTGCGCCCGACCGTTCAAAGCGCGCACACTGCTGGGAGGCTCGCGATGGCTACTTTGCCTGCCTCGACAAGAACAACATCATCGACAGTGTGAAGCAGAGCGAAAAGGCAGACAACCTCTGCGCCACCGAATCCGCCAAGTTCGACCAGAACTGTGCCTCGAGTTGGGTGAGTCGACACTCTGTTCCTACACAGCCCGCCGCAGCCTTCTGACTTTGCGCCAGGTTCAATACTTCAAGAAGAGGAGGGTCATGGAATACCAGCGCGACCAGACCCTAAAGAGGCTGCAGGGCGAGGGTGCCAGCGACATTGCTGTCCAGCAAAAGTAGTCAACATCAACACGCCACCCACAGAAAAGTCGTACAAACGCCTCTCGAACCCTCGCCACATCGAAGCTGTAATCTGCCACTCCATCCAGCATATTCGCAATTGCCTGTCGGCTTGCTCCCTTCCGGCAACTCTGCATCATGGGCAGACATACATGTTGGACATGTAGGAATGGGGTTGATGGAGAAGGGCAGTGGAGAAGCTATGCCTCAGAACTGTACCATATGTATAATACTGTACCAATATTACGCCGAATGAACTCAAATCACACATGACACATCGTTGTCACCATGCTCAGGTTGTCCTCGTTCACTGCTGCTCGTAATAATTGTGACTTTTTACCTTGATACACTGCCAAGACCTTCGACTCCGCCCCGCAATTGCCTATCTCGAATTCTTGACGCGAACCATTTCGGTCATTTCTTTTTATTTCCGTCGTCGCGAACCTCTTCACTGTACCTATTACTCGGCGACATCAGACTAACCTCACAAACTGGCGTCCTTGACCTTTGATGGATTGTGCACGCAAAAAGAAACTGGGTTCTGATAAATCTGCCGGAAGCTGAAAGAACCACCCATCATGAACGACCAACAACACGATCTTTCCTATCCGGATCCTGCCTCTGGCTACCATCTAACACCTTATCCTGAAGTTTCACATCAAACGGATCCTTACAGCTATGCCTACGCCCCTCCGCAAGAGGATTTCTATCCTCCCATGCCTCAACCTCTTATGCATGAAGGTTTTATGCCGCGCAGTCCACAGCCTCTCATGCACGAAGGGTTCTTGCCTCGACATGACATGGACGTGGATTCCGACGTTGACGAAGATCCGAGTGCTGGCTATGGTGCTCTACAAGCGCAATACGGTCTAAACTTTGTCTTGAACCCCCAGAGCTCTCATACCGATTTCCATCACAACAATCTGTTCGGCCCGGAAGATGATATTGTCTACCAAGACGAGTTTGGAGGTGAAGATCCTCAACTCCAGCGCAGCCGGCTAGACAGCGTCGACCGTGAACTCTTGGATGTTAGAGACAATCCTCGCATAGACCCCGACTTTGCCATGTCTGACGCAGGCGGCAGCTCCGATGACATGTCCATCAACTCCGACCTCTTGAACGACATTCTTGACGAAGAGATCGCCGCAGGTTCTCGTGGTCGTGGCAAGGGCCGTGGCCGAGGACGCGGACGAGGTACTGGACGAGGACGACGTGGTTGGAAGTGGGCCATCAAAGGTACAGAGCACGATCCCAAGGTGGCTGCAAGAGGTCGCGGCCGAGGTCGAGGCAGAGGAAATGGTGTCCCGCGTGGAGAAGGCCGCCGAAAGAACGGTGACAAGAGAAACACTGTTGCAGAGCCTGATCCAGAGTTCAAGAGGCTGCAGTCACTCGCCACGCAAGCCTTCTTGAACAACAACTACCAGGCCGCTGCTGACTACGCGCGTGATGCCGTCAAGGCCAATCCTGAAATCTTCGCTGCTCACAGTTTGCTATCCGAGATTCTTTTGGCGCAAGGAAAGGACCAAGACTCGCTGACTGTACTATTGCACGGTGCTCACACAAGACGTGATCCAGCTCTGTGGTGGACTGTTGCAGAACGAACACTGGAGTTGGCAGGAGATGACCGCACTCCTTCTGTTCTTGAACAAGCCATTTATTGTTTCGCTTGGGCGATCAAGCTTGATCCTGATGACTACGATGCTCGCCGCGAAAAGCTGAACCTACTCCTCGAATCCGATCAACCTGCAAGAGCGAGAGGTGAAGCCAAAATGATGGTCCGCCAGAAGCCACACGACCTCAACATCCTCAAACAATACGCAGATCTGTGTGCTTACTCGGCGAGTACGCCAGAGATTCAGCGTGCGAAAGATGCTTACGATGTCGCAATCAACTTCTACTTCAAGGGCCGGTCTCTCGGTGTCCCGGAGACGCAATGGTCTCATCTCAACGTCTATCTCGATCTTGTCGAGAAGTGCGAGAATCCCACACAAGCAGCTTTCCATCTCAGAAAGCTTTCGAGATGGTTGCTAGGGAGGAAGGAAGACACATTCTGGGACGAAGTGACAGGAGACGACAGAGAGTTTGACAACGACGACGTACCTCGAAGAATACAGCTCCCGGAGTTCAAGTACAGTCGATACACAAACAAGAAGGAGATGTACGGTCAAGGTCTGCCCTTGGAGCTGCGTGTCAAGCTCGGTCTCTTCCGTGTCAAGATCAGTAGAGCTGATCTTCCCGAGGCCATGCGCCACTTCCAGCAGCTCCTTGATCTCAAAGACGAAGTTGCTGATTACTTTGATCTGTTCAGAGATGTTGCCGAGGCTCTGATTGAGCAGACCTATTATGCAGAGGCCATCCTCTTCTACGAGCCCATTAGATCAGTGCCCGAAGCATGCGATCATGACTACTACATGAAGCTTGCAGACTGCTACATGATCTTTAATCGCAACGCAGACGCAGAGTCTTGCTGGAAGTTTATTGTTGACAATGATCCAGAAGACATCAAGTCGCGAATCGCGTTAGCCAAACTTTACGAGGCTGAGCAGAGAATGGCAGAGGCTGTTCCACTGGTACACGAGGTTATTAGACTCGGCCGAAGTGATGCAGTGAAGAAAGCCAAGATCACTGTTGACAAGCCTCCTCCACGAAGAACTCTTGCACCTCTTATGCCGCGACCTGAACAGACTGCACCTCCAAACAGAGTTGCAGGTCCAGTGTCCAGACATTACTCTCTAGGACCCATCCCTCAGGATGTAGACGATGGCGACGACGGTGACTACCAGGATGAAGGACACGATGATGACGAGGAAGAAGAAGAAAACCTCGAGGATGAGGGTGATGAAGAAGACGATCCTCGATTTATTGCCTTCCGCCCAGGCAAACGCGGTCGTCCAAAGACGGCAAAACAAAAGGCTCCTAGAGCCGCGCGTGTGTCTCAAACCTACGAACGTCTTCAACAGCAAGATCAGCGTATCAAAGCCAACCACGTTCTTGTCAATTCGGCCAGAGAATCCTTGGACGAAGACGAAGATGCCCTGCAGACCTACTTTGAAGCCGCGCAAGAGATGATCGACGACTTCAAGACGGTCCGCGCCTTCTACCCCGGCCGCGACAAACACATCAAGTTTACCGGCTATGGCCGCAACACCAAGAACCCTGTTGTTGCCGAAATGGAAGCCATGAAGAAGCGAATCGCAGAAGATGGCATGGATGTTGACGAAGAGGTCCCTGACGAAAGCATCCCTGACAATTTCCACGACATCAAATTCACAGAGTGGCTAGACATGTTCTGCGAATACGCGCTGCTGCTCGCCAAAGCCGCTGACAGAGAAAAGTGCTACGAGGTGCTTACAGGCGCATTTAGCTGTACGGTATTCTACCACAGTCTCCAGCACAAAACACAGATCCACGCGACTTGGATGGCCTGCGCACTCCTCCTCAACGACGAACAAAAAGTCTGCGAGGTAGGCCGCTTCTTCATCATCGAATGGCCTCACAGCGGCGCCGCCTACCAACTCTTCGCCGCCGTGAACCGTCTGTTCGCTGGCTACAGTAATTGGTTCAACAGCGGGCCCACCCAGAAATTCATCCTCCGTCAAGTAAAAGCCCTCGACTACGCCCTCTTGGACCCAGAATCCCGCGCCCTCTACGCCTTTACCGGTCAAGAACGCAGTTCCTACACCCACGCCGGCAAACGCGATGCAAACCCTTACTCTTTGCCCGACCTCGATGCCGGCGTCATTTCCCTCTACGGCCACATAATGGCAGCAGCACAATCCTGGACGTCGGCACTAAACTACTATTTCCGCGTCTTGACTCTGGATCCAGACAACATTGCCATCAATCTGTGTTTGGCTACTGCATACATGCAAATGGCAATGAAACGGCAAGCGGAAAACCGCCATTGGCAAATTTATCAAGGACTGGCGTTTTTGGAGAAATATGTCATGTTGAGGATGAAAAGTGGAGAGGTGATTCATGAGCAAGAGGCTGTGTATAACGTTGGAAGATCGTGGCATCTTTTGGGCATTATGCATTTGGCTATCCCCGAGTATGAAAAGTGTCTGGCATTGGCGGACAAAGTCAGAGAGGAAGCGAGAGAGAAGAAAAGACGGCAAGAAAGCGATGACGGTGAGGTTGAGGACGAAGAACAAGAAACAGATCCTGAAGAGTTTACCCAAGAGGCCGCGTTTGCTTTGATGCATATCCTCGCCATGAACAGCAACGAAAAGGCGGCGAGGAAGATTGCGGAAAAATATCTCGTCATGTGATGATTGAGGTCTTCTTCTCAGAAAGCAAGCAAGGGCGCAGATTGGTGTTCCTGGTGGGAAGGGGTGATGGGAAAGGGAGTCGAGGATCTGTTGCTACAGCGAAAGAGAGAACAACTTGCTCAAAAACAGGCACGGGACTGTAATATCAAGATGAAAATCGACTTTTGTACAAATATAGACAATTGCCTGCCATGGCCGTCTATTTGACACTCCAAAGATAAACCGACTCCTCTTTTGCTCTTTGTACACCAGAAGGACCGAGCCACACTATATTTACAGCGAACGGAAAACCTATATACAATCGTCAATCAGACCTCAGAGCACCACCACTATTCTTACACTTGTCAAGCACCTCCACGACCATACTCGACATACATCTCGACTTCCTCATCCGAAGGCCAGCCACCCCATTGTTTCACACTCTCGACAAGCGTCTTGATCTCCTCGATCTGTTCAGCTGATGCACAAGGGTCGTCAAGCTCGGGCTTCGAAGGCTCCCATCGATCCTCGATAAACACACGAAGAGCAATCAGGGCTCTGCGCATCAAGATGCGACCTCTGCGGTCCATAGCACAGCGGTTGGCAAGCTCATCCCAATGCCTACACATCCACTCGACCAGCTCTTGGAGACCATCGTAGTCGCGCAACATACCCAAAGCGCGAATGTACGCATGCAGCAAGGCTGGACGAGGGACCGTGTACAAAAGAGGCAGCTCACGCTCGGAGTCTTCTGTCTTCGATAGAGTTGAAACAGAGTCCTTTGCGCCTTCGGTCAGAATCCAGAACTGTTTTCTTATCCAGCCGTGGCCATCTCGGACTATGATATTCGCATGTGTGATGAGGCGGCCTGTGGCTTCAGAAGCAAATTCTGGGTTATCTCCATACTTCTCAAAGACAGTGTGAACGGCGCTTGCTGCATGCTCAGCGATGCGGCAGACGCACAGAAAGGCATCCTCTTCCAAGGTGAGATCGATGTCCCACATGGTCACGTTGACCTGACGGGCAAGATTGAAAGCAAAAATCTTGTCGTACAGCTCGTTTTCTGTCATCAAAGACTGTTCGCCTCGAAGATGTAGCGATCTCCAGCTCGAAGCCAGAGTTGGCGCAGCTCTACGAGCCAATGCAGCAAACACACAATTCCAGGCTGGTGCGTGTGTTCGTTTCTGTTCGACGAGCAGATAGAGAGCTCGGGCTAGTGGTTGTCGAAGGTCGAAGTTGGACTTGACCACAGTGCCGTATCGCCATAGCAGTGTCAACTCCCTGTCGAGCGGAGTGTGAGGAAAACGACACAAGAGGCGTATGTAGGCCGTAAATAGATGATTGGGTAAGACGTGCAAGGACTGGTCATGCTTGGATCCATGAAGGAGAGCGTTGATAGCAGAGCGATATCTTTCAGCGCCGGTCTCAAGATAGACTAAGCCCTCTGCGAGAGTCTCGGCGCTGTCCAAAAGCATAGCAAGAGTATCGTCAGAAGGATGTTTTCCGTCTTCGCGCATGTGGTCGTAAAGCTGTTGAACTGAAGGCATCTCGGCACGAATATATGTCAACTGATGGGCAGATGATGGGGGCGAACCAATCTCCATGGTATCACCCGGATATAAAGGATCCGGATCATCATCATCATCAACTTCATGGCCAATATTTTCGGCGCCAAGTCTGACTCTTTTGCGCTCCTGTATCAATACTTCGAACATGGCGTGATAAATGCGGTGGTCTGCAGGGAGATTCTCGTCCTGGTAAGCCAAGAAACAAGCCCAAGCTTGCTGGGCTGTACGAGTTGTCTTGATTCTCGCGGTCCAGATGCTTTGGGCAAAGCTGCCTTTAGGCAGGTCTTGGAGGAATATTCTTTTCTGGATAGTAGGGCTGCGGTCTGTATCCCAGCCTGCATATATCAGGGTAACCTGGTCTCGCAGCTTGAGCGGATAGCCAGCCTCCTGCATCCTGGTCAAGATCTGGTGAGCACGACTGATACCATAGTCGAGACCGATATGGGCATCCATACCCGTACGATCTTCTTTCCACGGGGGCCAGGAGGGAGATTTGAGCCTGGCCCACTCTCGATCAGAAGAGGTCTTTTTAGTGGCCAGCTGAACGCGTGCGACGGCGCGATAGCCTACTCGATCGATAGCAAGGGCAGGGGTGTGATCAGCCATGTGTTTGAGAATGATGGCCTGGGCAGCCTCTTGAAAGACGACGTTCTTGAAAGGAGAAATGTGCGAGGGCTGAGAGAGTATGCGGAGGGCATGATTGAATCGGGAGGTCAAATGCGAGACGAAAGCACAATTGTTCTCATGCATGGCGGGGTCTTGAAAACGAAAAAGACGATCATCAGAGAGGCGGAGTTGGCGTGCCAGCCAAGTGGCTACGACGGTCAGAGCGACAGGCCAAACGCGACGGCAATGGTACGACAGTCTCTCGAAGATGGGAAACATAAGACGGTCGGACAGGAAGGGAGTTTCGGGGTCCCAGTGTGGCAGGTGTCTTAAAAGAAGACGAAGAGCTTCAGGACGAATGTGCTGTCGAGCGAGGAAGTCGCAGTAGACGAAGAATGGAGGGGCTTGGGATGCTGTGAGCAGGCGGGCAGCAAAGAGCGAGTCTCTGGTGGACAGGATGTTGGCATAATAGTCGACGTGATGCTGTGTATAACCCAAGGAACGGAGCACAGCATGTTCTTGGTCTGTCAAGGAATGGGTCGTGTCATCAGGTGTGTCGGGCTGGTGAGGCGTGTCAGAGGCGGCCATGAGTTCCAAGCGACGGTCGACAATCTTCTTCAGGGCCTTGTGGTTGGGGCTCGACGAGAGGTGCCATGTCTTTGGTATGCGAGTGTCTTCGCGTTGCTGGTACAGATGGAGAGCAGCCGATCGAAGGGGAGAGAAGTCGACAGCAACTCGACGCAGCAAGTGGCGCTGCTCGTCAGCAGGAAGGTGGTCGCTCTTCACATGGCCGTGGTTGGAGAAGGAGCGACGGGCGTTGTTGCCGAGTGACTTGCAGGAGGGGGATCGAGTAGCATATTGGGCCCGTCTAGCGAGGGACAGAGCACCAACAACGGGCATTCATCAGGTCGTGCGCAACAAGTCTGCTGTCGATTGGCAATCACATGCAGCTGTTGATTCAAAATTATGTCGGGATACACTCGCGCCAAGCAAACAGAGCAAAAGCCGCCCAAGCCGAAGCGGGAGCGGAGAGAGCCGCTGCACGCAAGGGCCACGTCTGGCCTGGCAGACAGTGAGAGTCAGGTCGTTGCAGGAATGATTGTTTCTATTGTCTAGTCATCGAATTGCTGTCGCTATTGACCTCTGCTATTGAGAGCCATCCGACCATCGCCTGGTTGTCTTGTTGCGAGTCCGCCATTGTGCAAGTGCAAAAGCTGGGGCAGCTGCCAGTCCAAAGCACAACGCGTCTTCCCTCATTGCGACTTTTGCGACCAGAGACGCGGGGACTATGCCCGACATCACCATGACCGCCCACCACCAGAGCAATGGCCTCGTCGCCGCCGACCACTCTACCGTCCCAGTCGCCTCTTCCCCGACCGCCATCAAACGCAAGCGCCACGAGTCCGAAAAGTCTCACCAATCACAATCACAGACACAGCTGTTCCAAGACCTTTGGGAGCTTCTGAAATCGTCCGTCGCGTCCACTACCCACCATCTGCCATATAGCATACTGACAACCATGCCAGAAACGATCCCGAACCCTCAGTCCTGCACCTGCCATTGCCTAACGCGTCGCGACTCTCCCACACCAATGGCGAGTCCACCAAGCGCCCGAAGCTTGACCACGACGACCAACAGGACACTATCGCCTCGCGCCTGCAGAACAACCTCTATCCAAGTCTAGATGAATTCGAGCACGACCTCGACCATGCTCTTGATACCCTCTTCGAGCCCCTCAAGGCCAAAGATCCTACAAAGAATGCCCAACGTCCCTCCAACCAAGACGTTACTGCCATGCAGACTCTCTCAGCATTCCGTGCCCTCGTCAAGCACTCTCTGGATCGCGAACGACCCAAGGATGAGACTATACCTGTTAAGAAGGAGGAGGAAGAATCGCTTACAACAAACTCCACCAAGACTGTCTTGAGTCTGTACGGAAACGCTCCTCTACCGAGACAGCTCTTCTCCAGTCTACCGCTGTCGAACACTCCCATTCAAGGTCCTGGCTTGTCCATCGAGGAACTCGGTCTACCCACTATGCTTTCCGCCACCAAGGTCGTACCCCTGCCTCCTAGCGACGCCGCAGTCACTCGAAAAGCCAACCCTACCTTTGCCGATGTCTTTCCTTCTCCTGCATCTTTGCCACCGTTAAACCCTCCTAAGCCGACCAGGCATTCGTCTTCCAAATCCACTGCAATTTCATGGTCGTTTGGCGAACTTCCGAAGGCTTCGAGAAAAGGTGGATATACACTGCAACCTCTGACCATGGGAACCTGGGTGGGCTACGGCGCACATGAAATTAAAGAGTCCGCATCTGCAATCAAGCGTAGGCGGAGGGAGAGTCTTCTGAATGGCCAGGAACAGCCAAAGCCTACCGAAGAAGCATCCCCTGCCGATATTATCGCCCAAGAGGCTGCCCTGTTCCGTGCCGCTTACTCTGGCTTCGCCCCGACTCAGGACAACTCCAAGGCTCTGGTGGCCAAGGAGACAAAGGATATGGTCTGGTGGCACAGGATGGGCCAAAGACGATTCGATGATCATTTCGTCCTTGATCCTGCTTTGCAGGAATCTCCCTTTACCAATGATGCCGAGGAACCGACCAAGGAGGCTTCCGCTGAAGACGTCTTGAGCGCGGACGACCTCGAAGCCATCCAAAAGGCCATCGAAAACTTTGACGAGGAATCTTTCAAGCCAAACAAACTCGATGTTGTGTCCACCATTAATGAGGAAGAGCGCGAGGTGGATCAGATGCTCGTTGAGATTTCCAATCTGCTGAAAGCCTTGTCTTCGCACCAACGCATCCGAAACTCCTACATTCCTACTGGCTCGCGGAACCCAGCAAGTCCCAGTCCTTTACTGAGCGCTATGGTTGGTACCGCTACTGCGCCATCGGCCGAAGAGAATGAGACCTACAGAGCTCTGCGATCACAACTGGCCCAGCTGATATCCAAGCTTCCACCCTATGCCGTTGCCAAACTTGATGGTGAAAAGTTTGCAGACTTGGCTGTCAAGAAGAATATTATTATCCAGGGCAAGGAGTACCGTGGAACCATGGAGGAGGACCAACTTACTCGTTTGATCCGTTCCTCGGCTATGCAGGCTGCTGCTGCCGCTCAGAAACCAGACTCGACATCACAGTATGGACGCACGCCATCCGTTTCCAGTCGCCCTGCGCACACTTCAGCAAATTATTACAACTCCAGGACTCCAGCCGCAAACTACCGCGGTGCTGCGCAAAGCTACAATGCACCTGCTACTGCTCCACGTGCGGGCGCAGGCTATCCCAACACTTACAACACCAGTAGTACTGGCCGCTCGAGCTTCAGCACGCAATACTATGGCCAGCAACGACCGACATATGCTTCGAACTACAGTACTCAAACCCCTCAACCTGTCAATCTCGCTCGTCAAGGTTATAATGTTCCTCAAACCACATATGCCCCTCGCACCACTGCATCGACCTTTGCCAACGGCACTCCTACTGCCGCTGCATACACGCCACAAAACTATGGGCAAACACGACCTACTTATGGTTCGGCCAGCACACCTGTACCGCAGCAGGCATATCAATCTCGTACGCAAAGTCTTGCAGCTTCTCAACCACAACCTTCCTCTGGCCGCGCAACGCCGACCTTCGCCCAGCCTCCAAACCCAAACACATCGTCAGCTGTCGGCCCTTCTGGTTTCCACAGTACACTGACTCCTGAACAACAAAGGTTGATGATGGAGCGACAGCGCGCAGCACTGGCCATGCAACCGCAATCTGGGCTGGCGGCGCAGACAGCACCTATGGGAGGCGGCAGTCCTGCAGCACCTCAAGCTGCCATGCAAGCTCCGACCCAGCAACCCAATGGATCTCTGTAGGAAATGATCAAGGACATTGAGGGCCCATTGATAAAATATGGAACTAGAATCCACCATTGAGGCACACCTTGAACGATTGTTGATTGCTCGCTGTGTGGTTCACCATGCTTGCTACCCAGATTGGGATTTTGATAGATGAAATGGCAGAGTTGGCAAAGCAGATTCAACAAGCAACGGGGTACAAGAAGTATTGCCATTCTATAACCACAATTAATCTGTTTCTCTATTCTTCACACAATACCACTATTCCATCTCAAGGTCAACATTCACTATTTCGTACTGTGCTATTGGAACTTGGTGCCTGACTGCTGTCAATTATCCGCCCATCGATTCACGGCTCAGGAACGCATCTTTCTGGTTCCTGGCGATACCGGATGTCAGTACATGTCACTGGTTTATCAAGCAAGGTTTGTATAGCGGCCCCGCCATTTTTGCGTGTGTGTCAGCTATGTTGTGCCAAAAAAAAAAAAACTGGGGAAGTGGGGTGCAGCAGTCGTGACGTGGGTGACGAGACTGCATGCTGTTAATTATCAAGTGTCGGAATCACCTTAAGCAAGCAAGGTCTTGCATGTTGGTCACATCAAGCTATCGATGTGCGGGCATATGGACATGAAAGCTCGTCTAGGTGACAATGCAAGGTGCTTCCTTGCCGAGCACGTCTTAGGGTTGCTGAAGCTTTCTTGTCAAGACAATGTCTCAGACGGCTGATGGCATCGTTGCGGGCCACGGCAGATGGCTGGTATCCATGCTGATGCCTCGCGTTGATCGGGCTGGGGTGCATGGTCGACCATCGCGGTGTGCCGTCTCTTGTCGACAGTCAACTCCGCACGTGCATACATGCTCATCCTCGTATAGAGGTTCGGATATCCCGGCTTTTCGTCTTTCTAGTATCCGTGCAACGGATCGAAGACTTAACCGGCGGGGTCGTAGTTACTCGTCGCAATTCGGACCATTGCTACCCGTGCTCCATCGAAGTATAAGTAGGTTGGCTATTGCCTGGTATTCGCCATGTAGGTTGTGCCTTCCTCTATATCGTTTCAATGCCTTCCCTATCCACTCTCGTTAGCGCCTTCCTTGGTGCAGCTTCTTTGGCTGCTAGTGCTGCCGTGCCTGTCGCTCAACCTTTTGATCACTTCAAGGCCAAGAGACAAACTACCAATACCACCAGCAACAGTGACCTACAAGTTGATCTCGGCTACGAAGTCTACGAGGGGTACACCAACCAGACCACAAACATCAACATATGGCGCGGGTATGTCAACAGACATTAGACCCTCGATCGACACTAATCATTCGTGTTTAGCATTCGTTTCGCTGCCCCTCCGACTGGGTCTCTGCGTTGGCAAGCACCGCAAGTTCCTGCAGAGAACCGTTCTCAAACCATCCAGGCCACCCAATACGCACCTCAATGTCCTCAGAGCTCGTTCTCGGGTGCTCAGGGCACACTGTCGACAGAGGATTGTCTTTTCCTCAATGTCTATTCACCAGAGAATGCAACAAATCTCCCAGTACTTGTCTGGATCCATGGCGGAGGCTATGGACTTGGCAATGGTCGTCAAGACATGCAAGCCATAATCAACACGAACAACAACTCGTTTGTCGCTGTAACTATCCAGTATCGTCTTGGTGCTTTCGGTTTCCTGTCCTCGGATGAAGTCGATCGCTTTGGTTCCGTCAATGCTGGCATTCTTGATCAGATTTTTGCCTTGAAGTGGGTACAAGAGTACATTTCTTCTTTCGGTGGTGATCCACGCTCTGTAACTGTCTCTGGAGAGTCTGCTGGCGGTGGTTCAGTCATGCTACAAACCATGGCATATGGTGGAACTTTGGGCACTTCGTTGTTCAAGAATGCTATCGCGGCTTCTCCTTACTTGCCTATGCAGTATGGGTACAAGGATTGGGTGCCTTCACAGTCTTACTATGCTTTCGCAGATCTGGCTAATTGCATGCCTAACACTCCTTATGGATCTTCTGCTCGCACCATTTTTGAGTGTCTAGTCAACCAAGACACCACGACTCTGCAGTACGCCAGTTTCAACGTTTCCGCTTCCGGCAATTTCGGTACTTGGGGCTTCTTGCCTGTCACGGACGATGTATTCATTCAGCAATTGCCTAGCCAGCAGCTCTTGGAGAAAAAGGTGAACGGACAGAACCTTCTTGTCGGCAACAACGCCGATGAGGGCCCTCTCTTTGTTCCACAAACCATCAATACCGAAGCAGAGCTCGTCGACTGGTTGGAACTCACCTTCCCCCTCTTTAGCAACGACGATATTGCAAGAATTCTGCGCTACTGTAAGTTCCTCCCCCATTCTCCTCCAATTCTTCCAGCAGGAATCTGACACAAATGTATAGACCCCAGCTCCAACGCCACAGACTCGCCATCAGCAGTCGACTTTGCAACCCTGGGCAACTCTGGCCCAACAGCCATCAACGAATCCTCCGTAGCAACAGGCCAACAGCAACGCGCCAACAACATCTACGCCGAAACCACCTTCGTCTGCCCCTCCTACTGGATGGCCGAAGCCTACACGGGCGACAAATCCTCTTTCAAATACCAATACTCGGTCCCCGCCGCCCAACACGCCGCCGACCTCTCCGGCTACTTCGGCCCCGCAGCACCCACCCAAGGCCCTGCTTTCGAGGCTGCCTTTATGTCCATCTGGGGCCAATTCGTTGTAAACTCTAATCCTTCCATTCCCTCCAACATTGCAGGGGCGGGCGGTCAAGCTGCTGTCAATTTCCCGCGTTTCAATGTTTGGAACCCGGTGCAGGTCAATCTTAATCAGACTGGGGGTCAAGAGCTCTATGGCAAGATTGGGGTGCAGAACATTAATGCTACTGTTTATGTGGGACCCGGCCTGGAAAATGACTTTGAGGTTGTGGATGCGTATACTTGGGAGGGTGGAAGAGGACAGAGATGTGATTTCTGGCGTGCGGTCGCTAAGATTGTGCCAGAGTAGATGTGAAGGGTAGAAGGAAGAGTTGAGGGTGAGGAAGAGAGTACATAATCAGTATTACTTAATCTTGATCATCTGTCTATCTTCCAGCATCTTCCATCCATGTGTTCTTTCTGTATGTGCTTTCTTCTGGGTTGTATCGCCCTGCTCTGTATCTTGATGGCTCTAGATGCCCTCCTATTCACCCATCGACTCCAGACTGCCGATACGATGTAAACATTGAAGCAGAACCTCCTCAGAAGCAAAGATGCCACCATCATCCATGCCTTATCCATGCTACGTCAATCACGTACTATATCCTAACGAAGAGTCGTGCAAGAGTGGAACGTTTACCTTGCCAACCTCAGGACCAAGGATCCAAGAGGATGGATTTTTTCGCGACCATGAGCCTCATGAGCATGTCATGATCACAAACTCCCTAATACATGCCCTTCAGATATATTTCCATTCGTCAGATTACCCCGTGGGTATTCTGCAAAGATTTTGATCGAGTTACTCATCTTTTGATGTTAGAAAATGCCTGTCGAGGATATGACCCTGCTCATGTATACCCTTGACACAAAGAGGAGCAAAATGGAGAAAGATAGAGGAGGACAGAGAACTGTATACTGGAACGAGTATACTTGGTCCTCCAAGTGGCAAAACGTGTGACACATGTAACCATTGGGCAGACATGATGATCTCGAGATTCTGGATGGTATTCACCGAGAAATGACGTACTACTAATTCTCTTGGTTATACATTTGATTGGTAGACGTTTGTGTATCTTTGTAGGTCGCACATCACTTCACGAGAGGAAAGTGGGAGTTGAACATATAAGAAGAGTAAGAGAGTATATCATTGTGTAAAAGTCATCGAGTATGCCGTTCTGACAGTCTTCTTTCTATCGCCTTTGTTGATCAAATCAGGCTGGGTCGATGAGCTGCATGGGATTTAAGGTATGCCAGAGTTGGTCAGGCTTCTCTGTTGGTCTTGATGGTCTGGTGTGATCTGTCGTTGTTCTGAGTTAGATTGATTCACAATACAGTGTATGTTAGACAGGGCCCACCTATTGTGATTGAAGAGGAGATGGCCTTTAGCAATGTTCATCCTTGGCGTGAACATGGAAGAAGCACTTATCTCTCTTCGGCCGCTTTCCGAATGGTACCTTGTCCTTACGAGCCACATAGAGTTCCTTGACCAGGTCCTGAAGTATCTCGATTGTGAAGAACTCACCACAATCCACGCGCATGCTACCGTTATCACCATCTCCAAGATCTGGCGTGTAGGCCAACAACGCAATCATGACTTTGCGGAGGGGTGATCCAGCCAAGGTGCCGTTGTATATAGTCTTAAGAGATTCGAATTCGATAGAGTCACCTTGCTTTTCCCTAGCAACTAACTCGTCCATGACGAGATTTTGCAGCATGAGTACCTGGAAGCGGTCACCAAAGATCCAGAGTGTGACGAGACTGGTGCAGTCCAAGGGCTCATCGTTTTCGGAAGCGAGCTTGCGCATATAGAGTCAGGTGTGAAAGTTCTCGAGAACTTCTTCCTCGACATCGTCCAGCTCCATCTTTCTGTCGGTCGCTCCAATGAAGGATCCATTGAAGGCTGCGCGGAAGTAATCAGAGTAAAAGATCAACAGGTCTTCGTGGACAGTGAAGTCTTTCTTGGCTGGACCAATGATGAATGTGACCATACCGCGGTAATGCTTGCTATGAAATGTGAGTATCTGACAAGTGATGGTGCGTAGAATGGTGGAAATTACCTTGAGGGGATTTTGTCAGGGATTGAAACTGCACCTCTGGAAGGACCGGCGGCATGGAACGACATGTTGAATCAAGAAGTCGCGAGGAGATGTTAGAAGCAGATGGTGTGGATAGATGTTGGTTGCGCCTCGTAGAGGAGCGTGCTGATGCAAAGAAGCAATGCGAGAGTTATTGGAAGCGGGAGCAATGGAATAGATGACGAACACGCGGTGATAGTGGAGACTGAAGGAAACAAGTGAGACACTTGGGAAGAGTGAGTCAAATCAGTAGATGGGGGAGACGAGGGAAGCGCAATGCGACCGAGTGGTTGCCTCACATGTGAATGTGAAAATTAAGCAGAGAACCCTCCCGTCTTTTCTGTCTGCTCAAATCATGATTCCAGTGAACGTCGCGAATTGTCTCATGTTGTCTTTGCGGTTCTACAGTATTACCGGATACACCTATCTACGGTCATGAGAGCTATGTAGTGATCTGCGAAAGCAAACCAGTCCGCTGATCTTCCGTTTTCTTTCCTCATCTGTGTGGTGTTCGCTTCGGGCAAGCCGACCTTGAACATGTAAGTGTTGTGTAGTGCAGGAATGAGCTCGGGGGTGCCGTTTGAATGTCGATTGAGTTGCCGCAAAACAGACATGCGGGTCGGTCTCGGCAGTTAATATTCTATCTTCGCAGTGTTAGTCTGGTATCTGACTGGGTATCTCATTGCACAAACTTCTAGACCATATTGCTGGTCCTAGGGAGAGTCATCGTCGAGATGCTGTCCGTGATCCTCCGGCTCGATGGCTCAACGATGCTCGCCCTTGCGGTGGACATGAAAGAAGCACTTGTCTCTCTTGGGTAGATCAGGAAATTTGACATCCTGGTTCAGGCGCAGCTGGTCGAGTGCAAGCACCATATCTATGAGGCTCTCGCTAGTCCAGTACTTGTCTTGCCCAGGATTTATGAAGACGCCCGAATGATGCTGAAGTTGCATCGAGCACGCTACGATAGTGTAGAACGCGAATGATGAATGGCTGATGCAAGTCAGAATCGAAGTGGATGTTGAAACAACTTCCAGTGAGGTACGGCAGCAGAGTGAATGAGACCAGCAAGTAAAGCCGACCAACGGGCGTGACATTGTCGAGCAGAATTTCAATGCAGTGTTCACAGTCCAGAAGTGAAAAGAGAATCAAAACAAGTAGTTGTCCGGATATCCCAGAAATGATTGTTCTTCCTATTGCTCGTTCCAGGTCCAGCATCCCACAGCAGTCTATCCCATCCATTTGTCCATAGAAAAGATGCATATATAAAGTCCAGCGAAACGCCTGCCAGCGCCAAACAAATCCCTGTATCAGACAGCCACCCAGAGAAAAAAAGAAATAACAATGAAGATGTACTATATTAAACAAGTCAAGCAAAGAAAGGAAGTTGGTAGATCGTGAGACAGCTCCTAGCGTATGTCGAGCTGGAACTGTTTGAAGCGTCCACTCATTGTGCGACAGCGTGGACATTGTGCTATGCGTCCGCGGGACTGTTCTGACATGAGTGCTTCGACACAACCCGTGCACAGGCCGCAGATGCATTCTGTGCAAGCGAAACACTCCTTGAGTATGCTAAGCCTCCTACAGCCTGCGCAATATATCTGGACGGGATTCGAGAACATGGGTGATGAATCTGAAGAGAGGTTTTGTGACGGCATGATGTGAAAGTTGTTGCCTGATTGGTTGGAGTCGATAGAGGATGAGACGGCGTTGTCTTCGACTGAAGGAAATGGCCCCATGTCTAGGGGTGGTCCATCTGCGTCGGCGGGAGGGGGTGTAAGGGTTTGTTGTAGGGGCGATGCAGTATATGATTGGAATTGAGAGCCGAGAGCGAAGGGCGCAAGTGGTGTACGTACACCGACTTGTGGTGATTTATAAGGGGAGACGGGCAGCTGGTACGGACAGTCAGTGGCAGCCGTTTGTGACAAAAGAGAGTTGTGTCCAACGCACAGGTGTGAGGTCCCGATCTTCCTCGGTGGCAGACGTCGCGGCGTCTATTAGATCTTCCCATCTCTTGCCGTACATGTTAGGTTCGGCGCTGAGGGCCTTGCGGTTCTCGTTCTTGATCTTGTCTCTCTCGTGCTTTGCTTTGCGGGCACTCTGTGTCAGCGAGTTCTTGTTTGAGCTATGGGAGATGGAACGCTGCATGGGGGGAAGGGTGTTCTGGCGACTCGAGGGCGACTTGAGCAGCGACAGGCCCGAGGGGTGGCTCTGATCTTCTTGGTATTGGCTATCGAGGAATTGCTGGCCGGCCGAGAGCGTGGGATCTACCATGTGAGCTCTCTTTGCGTCGGTCACATGGTCGTTGAAATAGTTCTGACGCATGTACTTAGCGCTCGGAGCAGCGTCATCAGCGCAGACAGGGCCTACTTGATCATTGTCCCATTCTCCGTCTGGTCGAGCATAGTGCAGCTGTGCCAGGGCGGCAGCCGCGCTCGCAGCTGGGATAAGGGAGCCCCGTCGGTACTCTGCCGGCAGGCCGTAGCCGTCGGGGGCTATCTGGACGGGGTCCAGCCCGCCTTGAAATCCATATGAGCTCAGCCCGTCATATGCAACGCTCATGGGCGCATTGAACACACCTGCAGAGGGTCCTCCAACTGCATACTGGTCGTTGTGGTGGTGGTCTGCAGGCTGTGGTCGCGGTTGGCGTGGGGCAGACGTCGGCGACCATAGCTCTACTCGAGGAGGCCGTTCAGACGGCGGCGAGTTGACCATCAAGTCGAAGCTCTCCTTGGTTGCCGGCAGCTTGGGAATGTAATATTCCGGATGCGCTCGTCGGATATGCTCCTGCATCGAGCGGAAACGCTTCTCCTATAATCCCTTTGTAAGTCGCGTTCCCATCTTGACGTGACTGATACGACAAAGCATTGCGGCGTGGAGGAACGACTTGCGGGGCAGACGGGACAGCATGGTGCATGGGACAATGACAGAGACAAAAAATAACACGGTCGGCGACAGCAAAACAGTGGATATTGGGAGACGGAGCAAAAGCAGAGAGAAGAAATAGGGGGACGCACGCCCAAGCATTTCTTGCGACAGTTGCTGCCATCAGCAGACTTGATCGGACAGACGACTTCATTGTCCGGATCAGACGTGTGATGGTTAGACGTGTGGTTCAACTTGGGAGGCATGTCGATTGAGGAGTCGAGTCTCGCAGCTCGAGCTGTCAGCTTGACCAGCCGTGAGGCACCTGATCCAAGCTACGCAAAGGGATGACGATGATTGAAGCCTCTCGGGGCGAAGGAACAGAGGCAGGTCGGATTACCAGCTCAGGCGGGTACGGCCGGCGAGGGGTAAGGAGCTGTCATGGAGCTCGATTGGAGCTCACTGAAGCTTATCCACTACACGCCAAAGAAGCAATATAAAGTACGTGGCAGACGGAGCGCGCGAAAGAGGTGTGAACTTGAGAAGATACGTGACGATAGGAGGAGAGTCGAGAGAAGCTGGACACAAACGCCCCACACACGCGGGGCAAGCAGCGACAAAGAACAACAGAAAAGGCACAGGCCACGGCAGCTCAGGAGCTTGCAGAAGACACACCTGAGCACCTGAGCGACGCGACCCTTGGGCCATTCTTCTGACCGCGACGCCGCCGAAACCCAGCCCAGCTAATCATGACTTCACCGCCCTGCCCTGCAATCTGCCATTGGCTGCGACGCATCAGCTAGCCATCGGTCCAAGACAGTATCGCTCGAGCCTCGAGGACATCCTCTTTGTTCCGCTCTGGGCCATCGACATCTCTTGCATGTCGTCGCAACTCCTTCGCTCAGTGGTTGCATCCAGTTGTGTCCTCTTCCCCTCAGCGCCGAGCAATTCCATCACATGCTCGTTGAGCGCACGGTCATTGACGGCGGAAAAGCAACGCCAAAATAAAGCTGAAATCTAATTCTTGACCGTTTATCTATGGACACCACTGTTTCGACTTTTATGTACATGATAAGACAGCGAGGTTGACGCCTCTGTGTTGCATCTATCAAGCTGTCAGTGTCTCCTCCTGACGGCCTTGCACAATAACGACTGGTCCCGAGTAGACGCGACGGCCTTGGAAGAAGTAAGTTATCAAGGCTCCTACAACAACTGCGACGAACATGACCGGCGCCCAGTTGAAGTTGTCGACCGTGACTGGCTGAGAGTTGGGCCAGAAGCCTATTCATTCATTAGCCATGTATGCTCTGGGAGAATCGGCATCACTTACACCAGAAGAAGGCCTCCCAAGCAAAAAGAAGGCCGATAATGTTGACCAATACACCCCAACGGCCAAGACTCCACCTTGCCTTTGGGAGGAGGTGCGGGGCCGTCAAACGTCTGTACAGCACGCAAGTGATCGAAATGGCGTATGTTCCCATCTGTGCTACAGCACCAAGTGAGATGATTGCGTTGAAAGCAGCCGAAGACCCAATGTTGATCAACGACAAGATGATGGTGGATACTGCCGAGAAAATCACAGCATTGACCGGGATCATCAGCTTGGGGTTGACATATCCCAACCAGCGCGAGCCAGGGAAGCCACGGTCGCGAGCAAAGGCGTAGGTCTGTCTTGCTGTCGATGCTTGATATGAGATGTTACCAGCCATCAACAAGACCATCATCAAAACAGCCAGCACAATGGTGCCAGTCATTGGCATTGCTTGCTGGAATGCGTACATCATCGGGTATCCAGTCGCATCGTTGATGGCATCCTCTACAGATGGCATAGCAAACAGGAATGAGACGAGCATGACCAGACCGAGGAGACCGTTCACAATGTAGGTCCACCACTTGAGAACATGTCAGCATGTTCAAAGACTATCATGTATGCCACGACCAACTCACCATAGCTCTTGGGACTGATAGTCCGGCGTCCTTCACTTCTTCAGACATATGAGCTGCTGCATCCGAGGCCCCCAGAAAACCAACTGCAGAAACCTGACCGATCATGAGAGCGAGACCCGTCGTCTGCCAACCACCGTCGTTTTGGAAGTCCAGGAATACTTCCTTGGCGGGAACGTGTGGGCTGAGGACCCAAAACACTATCATGATTGCCAGGAATCCGGCGACGTGCAACACCATGACTGCATTCTGCATGCTTGGCAGCCAATGGTTGAACCAGACGTTGAAGACGACACAGACCAGCATGATGGGAAAGACGAGCAATGTGCCCTGCCAGCCAGGTGCAGCATATTCGGGGTTCTTGATAATGATCAACGATTGGATCAAAGTTCCACAGAGGAAGCCTCCAGAAGCGTTTCTGCCAACGAGTCAGCCCGTTTGGCCGGTGTTGTGCGTGAGATACATACCCGGCTTGCCAGCTCAGAGTTGAGACCCATCCTGTGATGTACGACAGAAACTTCTGATACCTCGGTGGTGCAAATTCTGAGACCCAGTGATACTGGCCGCCACTTCATGAGTTGGATTAGCGACTGTCAATACTCCAATCGCTTGCGACTTACCAAGTGGGAGCCATAGAACTCATCTCTGCCAAACTCGCAACGATGAATCCATATCCAATCATAACCCAAACGTAGCTCCAGAATAGACCACCACGACCGCCGTCAACAAGACCCTGCGTACAAGCCATGAGAACAAACTCCCAAGTTGCCATCAAGATGGCAGTGAATGACAGCAGCGAGACTTGGCGGAATACTCTCTGTATTCCAATGTCAATGCACGTCGCAGAATAGAGAACTGGTATTCGCAAGCACTTACACGAAGCTCTTGCTCCTTGCCCATACGCATCATGTCTCGCTTGTCTGATGGCACAGAGCCATATGCGTCTGCCGTTCCATCCATCTCTTCATCTCTAGGAGAGTCATTGTACTCGCCCAGTTCGAATTGTGCATGGCGAGCGGCAGCAGCGGTCTTTGTAGGTCGATTATCAGAGTCGCCAATTTCACGCTCACCAAAGCGGATATCGCTGCTCTTATTGTCTTCTGAAGACGTCGACATGATGATGGAGACAGTGAATTTGTCGCTCAATTGCAAAAAGAATACCTTGGAGCTTCGCAAGGAGGAAGAGCGCAAAGAAACGACAACTCAAGGATTGTAGAAGTCATATACTATGAGCAGGAACTACACGTATTTCTGCCAATCAATTTCAGCACGAATCGCACACATCTGCCACCTTCCGTGTTAAGGCAACGAAAGACATCAGGAAGCGAACGATCTCTACCCACCACCTGCACGCCTCTCTACTGATGCTACGCTGTGCCGCGGAAGCATGGACTATGCTCAGCGATAACCCGGGCCTAGAGTTCACTCTGCATACAAGCAAGGTATTTGCGGCTGTACGCAAGCCACGCCGCCCACATCCCAGCCAAGTTTCTTCACCAAGCGTCATGGATAGATTATTCCGGATCTTCTCTGTTCATCTTACGCACGTTAAATATTCCTGAAGGATGAACATGGTTTGGACGGAAGGTGTTTGAAGCGTGGGTGGAGATGTTCGAACCCCTCAAGATCTGCGGAATCGGAGGGTCCAGGCTTTTTGAGTATGCCACATAGATTAGCCGGCTGATAAGGACGTCGCTTCCTTGTCCAACATCACAAAGGTCCGAAACTGCTAGTTAAGGACACCCAAGACAAAGGATGCATCCTTTGGACGAAAAAGTCAATTGATCCTGATGCCAATAATCAAGCAAGCTATCAGGCGCTTTCTCGAACTCGAAACCAAAATATAGAGGCTTCATTTGGCGTCTTGCTGTGCCGCCGTATGCCAGACCGAAAAGAGCATGTGCCGTTTTTGCCTACTGATAAGAAGAAGACTACCTATAGGTCTACTCTTGAGCAACACGTCAAGCTATGAGTGTTTGACGAGTTGCTTGACGCGGCTGCGTTTTCTGCCGAACGCTTACCACTTCTCTGGTATGTCTCCATTTACGCCACCAAGTTCTTGTCCCTGAGTGGCAGTAAAGTTCTATGATCATGGCTTCTTGAACGTGCGAGCTCGCAGATGCAGGGTTCGGGACCAATATCGCAGCACTCATACTCCGCTTCTTCTATCGTGCTCGACGAGAGTCACCGGAAATTTTCTGTCACGAACACACTCGGCTTCTCCGCTGCTTACTGCTCAGGGCTGAAAAGTCACGTATATTGCAGTCGAAGGTTTCCTCCTCAAACATCAGCCAGCAATTGAGCTCAAGCGAGGTTTCATCTTACCTGCAGACGCCATGAAGTGCCTTGTCGATCATCTTGCGCAGCATGGACTGTATGGCTAAGCATCAACACACTCGTACGCCGCTTGGCCCTGCCACAACTCACACGGCCCGGTTGGCGAGATGAACCGACCACACGAGTGGGTTGCGTGCTCTAGACCGGCTTGTGCTGACAAGGGTCGTTTCTACCGACAGGAGCAATAGCCACAAGAGTCTACCGAGCCTTTGTTTCGAGGAAACCAACAAGCCGAGCGATAATCTCGAATGGCTCCTTCATCGACGATAACGTGAGCAGGATGCATACGCCATGATCGAAAGTATTGGAAGATACGGTAGCCGTACAATAAAGAGCATGTAGCGGCGTGTGCACTTATTTTGATGTTTTTGGTTATGTGCTTCCACCGCTTTTCTTCTAATCTACGCTGCAGCCGCTGCATGATGCCCACATGGCAACAAATCTGACGACAGTCAACGGTGCCCCTCTACCGCCGGGTATTTCGTACTTCTCTCGTATTACCGACACAGATCATGCTGGTTATGTTTGGATTGTCGCATTACTCTCCTTGATATATCCCTTTGGTACTTTGGTAGTCCGGTTCAACGTCAGGTAAGTTCGAAGACAAACAAGATAGGAATTGATGGCTAAATACGTGATGCAAATAGGTGGGGGTTATATGGTTCAGACGATTGGGTGTTGCTGGTAGCAACAGTGAGTCGAGTTGTCGCCCTGAAGTGTGTGATATCTGACTGAAGCTTTCAGTTTGTTGCTGCTTGTCAACATATCCCTGTGTTCGTTGGCTTGAAGGCAGGATTCGGCCAGTCGAGCAAGATACTACAGCGAGACCAGCTATCGAATATTGATGAAGTGGGTTGAAAACTAGACCACTAAGACAGATTTCGTCAACTAACAGATACAGGCCATCTACGCAGCTGAAGTACTGTTCATCCTAGCATATACGCTTTCGAAAGTCTCCCTCGCGTTATTCGTCAGGCGGCTCTTCACCCACAACACAAGGCTCAATGCTGTATTGTGTTGGTCGTTGCTGAGCCTCACCATTACGTGGGGCGTTGTGGCTTTGTTGGTTCTTTTGGTCGACTGCTCGCCATATCACTCCTTCTCTCAAGCAGTTAAATGTCCATCCTATGTCAGTACAAAGATATGGCAGCTCGAGAAACTGCTAATTCAGTGACAGATCGCTCGCTGGCGAGCCGTAACGATACTCGACATCATCACAGAAGCTGCGCTTATGGTGGTCCCTTCCTACCTAGTGTCTGGTGTTATGATAGGCTCACGACCAAAGATGCTTGTCATGACCGCATTTGCATTCAGACTCGCGTAAGTAGCCACTTGATCAAGATCTGTACTTGTCCTGACAAGACCTAGGGTGGTTGGATTCTCTATCACGCACCTGCGGCGACTCTCCCAAACGGTCGGCGCACAAGACAAGGGCTTCTCCTTCATACCACCAGCCATCTGGATCCAAATTTGGCTGGCGTGGTCTCTGGTCAGCGCATCAATACCTTCGTTCCGATCATTCATGAATCCTCTCGAGAATATTACTATCGCAAAAACAGACGACTCTCACAGTGCGTCGCGTTCTGAAGTCAATGGCGCGTATCTGCTGATGGGCCCTATCAAATCCCATCATCGAAGTCACATCGCATCGGCGCGATCCGCATCTCAAGGATTGAGCTCGAACTCAAAGCTAGGCACAAGGACGTCAGTCCACCATGCACATCGAGATCGGGGTGTCGATGAGAACTCGTCCATCAGCTCGCAAACAGGCATTATTCGCAAAGAGGTGGAATGGCAGATTAGCCATGATCACGACCCGCTGTGAGCAATGCAGGTAGGGATGTATCCCTACAAGTTCTTTCCGATCGTGTGTTGTCACAACAGGGGTTGAGAAAACAAGCTGTCATGTTTACGCGGTCGTGCAAGTGGTGCCTGCTTCATGGAGTCACTTGAGTTTGGAAAGTCGCGAGCAACTGCTGATTGCAGTCGGATCACGCGAGGGGCTGTAACCGAGCCTCGATGGCAGTAACCTTTGCCGAGACCCTCGATCGGACTCGCCGGAAGTTCCGGCCGATAGAAATATGAGACACTAAGGCCACAATAGGACATCGCACCTCGAGAGGCTGTGAGAGGATGGGAGTCGAGTGTGGCCTTCGCGAGGTGTTCTGCAGTGTAGTCGTCGATGCTGGATATTGAGTTATTCTTTATTTACGGAGTTCTAAAGAAGTTTTATATCTGTTCGTCTCCCGGCGTCAGACTGCATCGATTCGTGTGCGACTTCCTCGGGCGGAGCATCGCGATCCGATGGCTCGGGCGTGGCTTTAGCGCCATGCAGATCTGGATCCCCGAACCCACTTTTTAGTCGGTTGATGTTTCTGCCTTTCAACGGGGGGAGACATTCAGGTCGTTTTTCCAGGTTTTGCTCAAACATGCCTCAACGCCTTGCTCTTTCTTTCTCTTGTCTCCTCTGTTCGTTGTCTCTCTACTTTCTTTTTACAAAGCGCTTGTGAGGTGCTGTGTGGAGCAGAGCGAAATGGCTATGAATGTCAAGCCGCTCAATGCAGATACCACATTCTTGATCGACTTTATCCCTGGGTTTGCGCCTGTCCATGCCTCGGCTCGGTTTCCTGGCTCTTTTACTGTGTTGGTTGATCCATGGGTGACGGGGAGCTCTTCTGTCTGGAAAGAGTCGTTTCAGATATCGCATCATACAACTTCGCCTTGCATTTCTTCTTTGAGGGACATATCGGAACCGGATCTCATCATCATCTCCCAGGATAAACCTGATCATTGCCACAAACAGACGCTATGCACACTTCCGGCAGACTCGAAAGTGCATATACTGGCAACGCCGGTGGCTGCCAAGTTGATCAGGTCATGGAAACACTTTACACATGCGAAGATTGAAATCATGCAGCCATATAACAGCAAAATCGAAAATTCTGTCGTACGCATACCTATCCCTGGGTACTCTCTCACCAGCCAGGGCGGCGAAGTCACTGTTTCCTACATGCCACAGAAAATGGACCCGACGAGACTTCACAATGCGATTGGCCTTACGTATCGAGCACCCAGCAGCAAAACAACATCAGTAAACGGCTCAATAGTCAATCTACTCAATCTCCCACCCACACCCCAGGATTCTCCCATGGCCGGCAATTTTCTAGATCTCGTGCCAATGGATGATCGAAACGACCCTTTTACACCACCAGACTCACCTATGGAACTCGAAGGAGGTATACCAACATTCCCGCCACGAGAAAAAACCATCAGTGTTTTATACAGTCCTCACGGAGTATCCTATACCGCAGTCGAATCGTACGCATCCTCGTTATTGGCAAAAGAATTCGCATTACCATTGACCGCTCTCTTCCACTCCATCAACATCGAAGAGAACCCTTGGTTCATGGGCGGTGTGGTAGCAGCAGGATACCCCGGAGGCGTCGAGATGGTTCGACAATTGGGAGCGCGCTATTGGATCAGCGCACACGACGAAGTCAAGGAAAATCTAGGCTGGTCCGTAAAATGGATCAAGAGTTCTTCATACACCGTAGAAGAAGCACAGCAAAAATTGGACGAGGAGAAGAAAGATATTGCATTGCATCAGGAGGGAAAGCGACAAAAAGCGGATCACAGGACACAAATTGTCAGATTGGATGTGGGAGAAAAGCTGCGCATTGTTTGATTTCGGAGCGTCGGTTTCTCTTTGTTCTTTTCTTTTTTCCAGCGAGCATATAACGATTAATGGGTAATGAACACTAATGAGGCCGTAAACAAAAGGCAATCTTCGACAACACACATATTCCATCGAGCATCATTCATTCTTCATGACCAAGACGCCTCTTGGGTCGTACTTGTTCTTGATCTCTTGAAGCTTCTCATAGTTCTCACCAAAGACCTGACACGGATGTCAGCAAACAACACGAGAAATGTCGACTCGAACACGACAAACTTACCGCTCTCCTGTCATTCCACGGCTGCAGAAAATTGATAAAGTAATCCGCTGGAGAGAAGCTGTCGCCCACAATCAACTTTCCAGCATTCTCGAGCATATCCATAGCATCTGTGTCCAGTTGAGTAGGATAATCGCCTTTATCCATTCTACCCACGCCCAGTTGCAAAAGATGCTGATTGGTGGTGTGTGGCCAAGCATACTGATCACTGCCATCAACAGATCTAAAGACAGGTTTCTGAAACAGTTCGAGCAGGACAAAAGTGCCGACGTGGAGTTTGGAGGAGTCGAGGGCGATTGTGGTTTCCAGCCAGTCCCAGGCACGGAGGATCAGTGATTCTGTCATGGCGGGTGAGGCAATGGTTATGCTGGACATTGAAGCCGAGCAGACTCCTTTGGCTGCTAGCACACTGTCTGCGCCATCTGTGTCAGCCTTAATGCCCTGCGTCTCAGGAAAGGACCATGAAGACTTACCGCCATAGATATTCACCTCTCGCAGATTCATGGTTTTTGTCTTGTCGATAGCTCCCTCGATCTCAAAAGCCCAGTCGAAGATCTTTAGTCCATGCTCTTCGCCTTCGGGATCGAATAGCCAGATTGCTATACCAGGTTGGGCAGCCGCACCGATGAACGATCCTTCCATCAAGTCCAAGTTGTACAGATACATTGCCGCACCAGGCCACTCCTCTATCCTCTTCGCAAATCCCTCGATTCCTCTTGCTACTTCCCTCAACGCAGAGCGTGGATAATGTATACTCCCGCTAAAGATCTTCTGCGAGTACCTGTACACTTTCAACTTGAAAGCAGTGACAACAGAGACTTCGTGGCCTCCACCACGAAGAGCGAAGAGCAAGTCTGGCTCTTCAGAAGCCCAGATAACAGTTCCATCCAGCTTGACGACTTGAGCGTCAAGAAAGTTTTGGGGGTCCGAGGCGAGACCATAAGTTGACGAGATCCAAGACAGGCCGCCGTGGAGAATCATACCGCCTACGCCGACAAAACTGCAACGCGCACTCACGGCTAGATGCAAACAAATCTCAGCCTTGTCGCTTAAAGAATCAGAAGAGGCAAAGAGAAATCATACCCTGATATCCAGGCGCCTTCTCCTCCAACTTCACCTCCACTTCACCCCAACTGCATCCCGCTCCAACGATAATACTCTCGCTGCTCTCATCGAATGCAAAGTCTTTGAAACCAGACAAACTCACCAACACATCTCCCGCACTCGCATCTCCGATACCCTGGCATCTCACGGCCCAATCCAGGTCGGTAGTAGCGAGAAAAGCGACAAGTGCAGCAAGTCTTCCCAAAGATTTGGGTGCCGCGAGTATTTTAGGATGCAAGTTTCGATGAGCCTGCCATGTCTGAGACTCGGATTTATACTGAGGCGAGGATGAGGGAATGATTTCAGAGGGATCGAGGATGGTGTTGATGCCGTGTATCTCGGTGGTATGCATCATTTGTTTTGGAACAAAGAAGAGGGCTAATAGCGAAAAGAGAAAAGACCTGGAACTTTGTTTGTATGAATCCTTGTTCGATCGAGGAATGAGTGGTTATATATTGATCTTCGAGTGGAAAGTGGGGCTGACGATGCATGCGAATCCTTACAGTAGTGCTGACACAGCCAAGAGACGTGCGCTACATGCTCTTGCCGCAAGACTTGAGACAGCGGTCTCTTCCTGCAATCGGAATATCAATGTCGGGTTGATTAAGGAGAGTTTGATTGGCGATCGATTGTTTGGCTACATCTGACGAATTATAGATTTTTCCTCTGTGATCCTGACGGCTGCCGCCCCTCGGTGGTCGTAGATCTCCAGATCTTGTTCTCCTAACTGCTTCTTGTTACATCCAATGATCCATCCAGTCGCCTTAGTCAAGGGTTGCACCGCAGGACGTAACCCTGCGATTGTGTTTGGGCGCAGCGGTAAGCCTATGAGATTGAGGTTTAACATCAGTATAGGAGGATCTCCGCCCAGCATCAAAGTGCTTTGCCTCGGCGCTTTTCATCTGGCTTGGATGGGATGTAGAACCGGTCGTCTTGTACAGTAGAGTGCTTCCAGCGAAACTATGCTTCGCCGTGCCACGGGACCATCGTTCTCTGTAGCAGTCCTCTACAGGCCTTGACCAAAGGCATTGTAAAGCTATGCTTGCCACATGGCAACTGCATCAGTCTCTCAACCTACCGTTCCCTGGTCGGCCAGTATCAGGTGTCGTTACGGCAGACGCATTGTTCGAACGAAGACTATGGAGGTTGTCATCTGGGTGCAACAAATCCTCCACATTTTGGTTAGGCTGTTCAGAGTCCTGGAAACATATCAGCAAGTCATGTAGCGTGTTTGTCAGGATATTATACCCACAAAGATCCGCCAAAACATGACTTTGTTCGGCTCCGTAAGCTTGTTGACCTGTTGCTTGGCCCAGAGCAGCGCAGTTGCCCATTCTGTATTTTTCTCAAGTACTTCAGCGGGAAGTGTCAGATCGTTGCCGATGCGTTTCCCTAACCCGTCACACCACCATTCATGCTGAACATTGCTGAACAACACGCCGCAATATATGTAGATCAGGACGGCCAAAGGTTCCCGTTGGGTCACCAGATGAGAGAAATCGGGTCCGACGAGTAACGAGAAAGCCAAGATGGCGTATGGAGAGTCGTAAAACAGTCGCAGCAGAAGTGCGATGGTTTCGTTGTAAATCTTTTCCTGAGGGCTTCCTGCGACTATACTGTACAAGGCGGTGATTCTGTTGTGGAATGAGTTCCGAATCGCCGGGTCGTATTCCCAAGCGATAGTCCTGGGCTTGAAAAAGGGATTCATTGCACCATACTTGAGAGGTTCTAACATGGTCAGGTAAAGCATTGCTGTTCCTCTGAAGTAGTTGCGAAGTCCAGTGAGTTGTTCTATAGGGTCAACGTCTGGATGAGGCATCGCAATCTCCACCAGAGTAGTGACGAAAGAGCTGAGATGATCGTCAGCGTGATCAGTCCAGAGAAAACGAGTTCGGCCTTTGAGGTGCTGGATTTGTCCCTCATACAGAGTCTGGCCTTGGCCTATCGCTTTCAAATGGGGCTATACTTACAATGCGAAGGCAGCGTGACAGGTCTCATCATTGACTTCACCAACTGCCTTGAGATATACTGGTAATGCCCGGTTTTGATACTCGATAGCACATCGAACCCAGAACTTTTGGTTCAGTGGGCGTAGTTTGGAGCGATGCAGACAAGCCAAGGCCAGCAGAATGTCAAGCAGGTATTCGTTTTGGAAGGCCAGTTGAGGGATACTATGTTCCCACATGTGCCAGTCTTTGGGATCATGACAGACAGTTTTGATGGTAGTCGTCGTGAAAAAGTGCATCAAGTCCATTTCTTCGGCCCGGGACAGAATCTTTTGCTGGGTTTCGACAGCATTTGCTGGCGAGTCCCGATCCTCATGACCAGTAGATGGGCTTTGGTCAGTCAGAGAGAAGCTGCAAGGCGCATCTCGTTTGACGCAGTTTCCACAGCTTGGCCGAACTTCATCGCACTGAGAAAAGAGTCAGTCCAAATCTCGGCATGTCAGTGACTGTGATCAAGTGACGACCTTGACGTGTCTTTTCTTGCATTGAACACATCCTCCTCTTGATTTATGATGAGCCTTGCGAGTCGGTGGCATAATCAGTTCAGTGTCGATCAATCATTACTCCCAGACGGCTGTTCAAGGTCTTTTCGTGTGCTCCTTGTCGTTCCTGGAAGTCGGAATAGAAGATTTCCGAGGCATATAAGAATGGATGATGATGGAAGCAAAAGAAGTCATGCCAGGCGCAGCGAGCTCAATTGTCGGAGTTACGCGGGCCGATGGCTATGAAGCTTGACCAAATCGAATTCCCGAGCCTCCGAGAATCACTTTCTTTGCCGTCATCGACGACGTGATGCCATTGTTTCGTTGGCGTAGATGTCTTTGCAAGGAAGGAGACATCCAAAGATCACACCCGCATTGCTGTACGCAGAAGAACAAGGCTGAGTGCGCAGTCTTGGCATCAATCTCTGGCATTACTAGGTAGTTATTAAGACACTTGGTTCCAGTCGTGCAACATCCGAGAATGGGCAACAAACTGGTACAGGTGACCGAGAGGAGTAGGGCTTGCGAAAGATTCAGACGTTGACAGCAAACTTAAAAAGCACAAATCGTGGTATAGGTAGTAAGGGATTTGCAGCAGTTCAAGGGCGACACAGGCCACTTATAACACAATACTGATGGATGAGGAGACATGCAAGCGACCTATATTCTCGTATGTTTCGTAAGACATGGACGAAACATCTGAGCATGGAAGTTCCAAGCTCCCTGATATCTGGCCGTCGAAATTAGGGCTGAACTCGTGAATACGAATACGAAGCGGTAGACAAATCACGGAAAGTGGTGCTCTACGAGTGTCAGTAAATTGCCCAATTCATTTCACCGTTTCCAGTCAACCGAACATCATGTTAGATATTGAAATCGTATCAATCGAGTAAGGATGCGTAGAGAGTAGAAGACATTCATATCATTCGTCTTGACATGTAACAGTGAGAAATCAGGTCCTTATTCCAGCCTCATGTCCTCATTCTTCATGGGTATCCAGTAGCAACACCGTGCAACGCCAACAAAAGCAACAAAAGCAAGCTCTCTAGAACACCATGTCCCCTCAGGTCGTAAAGTTTCGTATAGCAATATGATAGTGATCAGACTTCAGCAAATCTAACCATACGGCGTTTAAAAGAGGCTCCCTCGTCAAGAGAGATAGCAGAATCTCGGTGGGAAGTCTTGCGCTTATCGTAACGGCGCTGTCTTGCTTCCCTGGACTCGCGAGCGCGCCATTCCAGGATCTGGCGACGGCGCCATTCAGAGCGCTTGGTGACCATTTGGGGAGTTGGTATGAAGCCAATGCCGTTGATGCCTTCGCCGTCGTCGTCGGCGGTATAGTCGATATTGTGTCCAGTGATTTCGTCTTCGTGCCATGTCATGTTCTCGTCTCGGTCTGGAGTGTCGTCTTCGGCAGAAGTTGTGGGGGAATCGCAGCGCAAGGTGGACAATTTGTCTTGGGCGATCTTGATAGCTACTGGGAGAGCCATGTGTTGATCCTCTTCGAGATTGGGCGAAGCGATTGGGGTGGGAGGTGGAGGAGAGGTGACACGGCGAGGAGGATGAAGGATAAAGCGACCGCGCGGTGAGGTGGGCTTGCTGGGTGTTGGCGAGTCGATGTGGGCGGGTCTGATCTTGTCGTAGGCGCCTGGAGTTTCGTTGATCTCGTCCATGTCTGCAGGTCGCTTTCGTGTGGTGGGTGGATCGTGAACAGCCATGTTGAGTTGCGATAGATGGTGAAGCATTCGGGTGCTGGGACTGTCGTCTCGGTCGCTGTGCGTTCTGGCAGGCATCATGGCTCGATGGGATCAAGCGAGGAAGACGCGAAGTTGCGGCTCACTATGTGCACAGCTTCATTGCATACACAAGCTGCTTAGACAAGGCAGCCAGAGACAGTCGGACGTTGCACTTCACCAAGCATGCAGCGCACCAGGTGAGTCGTGCTGAACCACCCAGACCACAGTCTCATGAGTCGCTTCCCTTGTTGCCCAAACGGCGAACGCCGCTTGGTTTGCTGCCCCGCTGCAATCGCACGTGGCCGGCGGGGCCCTTTTCTGTCCCTTCCTTTTGTCCTTAACCACTCTCTCGGTCGGACCTTCTTCTTTATAGGCAATCACGTAGAGCACCTGCGCCAGTCTGCATCCCTATCGTAGCTCTCAGTCGCCCTCCTCCCAGCTTCCACCCATGACTAGTGCTCGGTTTTGCTTCTGTACCTTGCAGCACGCCCATTTTCTTTCCTTTTGCAGCCGTTACTCATAAATGCGTTCGGCTTCGATCATCCCCACCTGCCGCTTTAGCTGTTCTTATCAGACAGCCCATTTCCTATTCCGTCAGGCACAGACGACCAAGGCTGTTTTGCCAAGTCAATGGCTCGCCTTTCTCGCTCGAGGACTCTGGCCCGTTGAAGTCCGTTGAACACCTCTTCTGGCGTTCCTGTAGCTGCCATGTCAAATCATCAGTAACACACTGTTTGATCAGCATTATCGTGTGCATAGCCAACCTGTTCCCGTCTCATCATTTGCAAGGGACCGCTTCCAAATCTTGTTTTCTCCTTCCACTTTCAAATTGCCGCTCGCTGCTGCATCGTCCAAGGTTGCACCTCGCATAAGCTCAGCATCCGGCTGCCGTACCGCCTTCCCGAGTACCTATTCCAATCAACACGATACTGCTCAACCACACCCGCCCGTGAGCATCTGCTTCCAAGCTGGGGACTTCTTCGTCCTTCTCCACAACTGGATCGCAAATACTTGCTTCTCTTCTGCTACGAATCTGCCATTGTGGTGATCGCACATGTGAGATCTCTGATCCGCTCTAAGCCGGCTCCGACCCAAAAACCAGACATGCGAGCCGGTAGATCATCCGCTTCCACTGCTCGGATCAGACCCTGGCCAGACTTGTGCGACACTAAGCCTTACGAAGCGACCTCAAATAATCTGCCTGTTCATGCACTCGACTGCCGCTTTTCGTTTCCTGCTGCCTCTTCGCTTGATATTCCTGTTCGTAAGCAAGACTCGCTCAGCCACTACAGCCAACGAAAGAGCCTTGACCTGCTGGTCATCAAAGCGCTCCCTGCTCGCGTAGTCACTTAAGCCCACCATTACATTTTCTGCAAGTTGAGCCTGTAGAAGGTGCTAATTCCATCCTATGCTCGAGTCTAGCTTGCTCGTTCAGCTAGCCCTGAGAATGAAATTCATTCGGAATCCAAGTGTCATGCCACGTCGTTCTACCAACTTAGAAATGCCTGACAAGAACTGGCCGCTGTGGGGATGCTCATCGATGATAATACCCGCTGGACTTGTCTGAGACCATCGCAAAACGCTAAATTGTCTTGTCGTTTCGTTCCCACCAGTCTGGTTGGCCGAACTCAATGTCGCTATCTACTTGGAACAGTATAGGTACGAACTGCCTTGCCTCTTCCTTCCACTTCTTTTTCTGTTCATTTGTATTTATTTGCACTCTGCCCTACCGAGAGAGATAATTGCGACTGCCACGCCGCATCCGCCTCTGGTACAGTTTATCTTTTGATTAGGCATTGTTTGGTACAAGACAGGCAACCATGGCTGATGTCAGAGGGCAACCGACTCTCCATGAGCTCAAGTCGTATGACATGCTGGTCACATCGGCTGTGTTCTTGGGACTGTCTGCCACGACGGTGATTGCCAGGATATATGTTAGAGGTTGGATGATTCGTTCGTTCGGTTGGGATGATTGGCTTATGATGGTGACCTGGGTGAGTTATGGGTTGTTCTTGGTCATCTGTTCCGATTCTGATTGCTCGCAGGGTTTGTTCGCTGTAACAACTTCATTGCTCATAAGCATCGCATTGGCAGAGATACACCCACCAGGTGTCGGAGATCCTGATACCGTCAACGGCATCTTGACAGTATGTCGCTCAGCTCAGATACTCAGATCGTAAATCTAACCACACTCGTAGTTGGTTGTTTGTATCTTTGGACTCTACATCCTAACGACCATCATATTCAAGCTCAGTCTGGCCGTCTTCTTCCTTCGTGTCGTCAACCAGCGCTGGCAGCGTCAAGTCATTATTGGTTCGGTCACGCTCTATACGCTGTTCGGAACCGCCTGGCTCTTCGTCGCCATCTTCCAATGCGGCAATCCTGGAGATTATGGAAAGAACGAGCTGCTGGGCAAGTGTCTGCCTTTCAAGACCATCCTCCGACCTCTCAACTACACTCATGGAGTACTCAATGCCGTCACCGATTGGATCTTTGCAATTAGTAAGTTGCAACACTCTTGTGGCTACACCACAAACAAGACCGAGACCTAACACCACTTACAGTCCCCATCTTCGTCGTCAGATCTGCGCAGATGCATCGCCAGCAGAAAATTACCGTCTGCACGATCCTCGGCCTCGGTGTCTTGGGCAGTATCTGCTCTATTGTACGTCTCGCCTACGTGGACGTCATTGGTGTGATGCTCGAGGATCTCCTGGTATCTGCCCCCAACTACGCCATCGTCTCCATTATTGAACTCGGTCTTGGAATCACCGCAGGCTGCCTCGCCACTCTGCGCCCTCTCTTCGCCGCCTGGTTCGAAAAGGCACGCACAAACATGTCCTCCTCTCGCAGCAGAAACACCAAGTTTACACCCATAGGCTTGAGCAACAACAAAGGCATCTCTGGTTCTTACGTGACCTCTGGGCATGATTTGGGCCACAAAGACGACGGCGTCGTTACCGTAACTAGAGAGTTGCAAATCTACACGAATCGACCCAGTAATGTTGGCGATGCGCTAGAGATGCATGCGTTTGGTCCTGCGGAAGGGCATCAACCCCGTTCTGGCCATCGTTCACGAAGTCAATCCAGCGAAGAATCTTTGCTCGAGGTCGTCTAAGGACTTTTTTTTTTCTTGTTGTCATACGACAGTATTATCACCCAGATTCTTTCTTTCGACCATTTTTCTTTTCTCTGGTCTTACCATATACCCTTTTTTACTATATCATATACCCACAGTCATCACGGATACCAGGATTTTCTCTCAGATACATTACTACATCCATATATTGCCACCCACACAACACGATGTCTTTTGGTGGGGAAAAAACGTTCATACATCTAAGTTTACTACATAAGCGAACTTCATGCAAAACCATAAGTCTTTTGAAACACGAACAACCGAACACACGCCTGGAAAAAAAAAACCATCACGTCCATCCATCTCCCAAGTTCCCAAACTCGGAAAGATGTCGGGATCGCATATAGCGGCTAGTTTTTCTGATGAATCTGGGGAGGAGAGAAAAAATGCTCATGCATGGTGATGTTGTACAGCAGGTAGGTTGCATATTGGTTGTTTATGTCTGAGAATTGTTCCAGCCTTATGGGCAGCCTTGCAGAGATGCATGCATGTGCGACATCCATCTGCAAGGTCTGGGGTGAGGTGTTCTAGGTGTGCCATGGCATTCTGATCGTGGATCGGAGAAGTGCTTTTATCTGGGGAAGCGATGGAGGTGCCGCACTGAATAGATTAATTATTCTTTTGGTCTGGTGGTTCGGATCAGGTATGCGTATTGCGTATCGCAGTATACATCGACGGAGCGGCGAATGGAAATTCTTGGACGCACTGTTGAAGAACGCGTCTTGATATTGGGTGTTTTATTCTTGTTCTTCTTCTCGAGTTTTATCGTGCCTCGCCAACTTGCTCTCTCCTCTCTAGAATTTTATCCACAATGCCAAATTCGAGAGCCTCCTTGGCACCCATAAAGTAATCTCTCTCCATGTACTTTTGAATCTCCTCCATGGTATGTTTCTTTGTCAAGTGCCTGAGGTAAATTTCGTTCAACTGTTCGCGCACACGCAAGATCTCCTTTGCGTGGATGGCAATGTCGGAAGCTTGACCTTGGTAACCACCACTGACTTGATGAATCATAATCCTGCTGTGCGGTAGAGTATATCTCTGGCCCTCTGCACCACCACACAGCAACAGACTTCCCATACTGGCAGCCTGACCCATACATATCGTGCTAACCGGACTACGGATATACGTCATGGTATCGTAAATAGCCAATCCAGCCGTCACAATGCCACCAGGGCTGTTGATGTACAACGAGATAGGCTTTTGCGGCGCATCGGCTTCGAGAAAGAGTAATTGGGCGACAATGGAGGCAGAGATTGTTTCGTCGACTTCGCCGTTCAGACAGATGATGCGTTCTTTGAGCAGGCGCGAGAAAATGTCGTAGGTGTG